>ML802016.1:113754-174571 GCA_009831015.1 Picea engelmannii
TCACTTGAATTAAGCATTTCATGAACTTGAATAAATGTTATATGACACAATAATACTAGAAGTCAAATAAATGTTTTCGTACAAATATCACTGCTTGAAACAATAAATTTCTGATCTCATGTTACAAAACAATACACTAGTGTGGAAAATAGTGTCACTTGAATTAAGAATTTCATGAATTTGAATAATAAAGAAATGTTATAGGCACAATAACAATAGAAATCACATAAATATTGTCGTACACGTAAATAAAGATTCTATAAATAGGAGTTTGTTGAATTTTTACCACAAAAAATAATGTCAACCTTGTAAATTTGTGAATTAAAAATTAAATTACCTTGTATTTGTCCATGAAAAGATTCAAATCCATAGTACGATCATTTTTTTTATCCGCATGCACGGCTCCCAATTTATTAGAATCACATTTCTTTGTAGCCAACAATAGATAATGAGAGATACATCGAATATGACACTAGGAGTCATTAAGAATTTTTTATTTGGTTTAGGATGTCCCTTTTTAAAGTACAAATGCATATCTCATCACTACAAGCAAATTGTTGTGGGTTATTTGTTCAAGAAGCATATGAACACTCTTACTATGTTTCTCACGTGGGGTAACATTAACAAAAAGTAAATATCCAACCCAATATATTGTTCTGGGTTATTTGTTCAAGAAGCATATGAACACTCTTACTATGTTTCTCACGTGGGGTAAGATTAACAAAAAGTAAATATCCAACCCAAGATATTATTAACAAAAAGTAAATATCCAACCCAAGATGTTGTTGTGCGTTAATTGTTCAAGAAGCATATGAACACTCTTACTATGTTTCTCACGTGGGGTAAGATTAACAAAAATTAAATATCCCACTCAATATATTATTTGCTTGTCCTTTTAACAACTTAAAGCATTTTTATTCCTCCTATCTTTTAACAACTTAAAGCATTTTTATTCCTCCTCTTTAGATAGTGACACTTTAATTTTCAATGAATCTTTAAAAATAACTTTGTAATCTTTTAAGTTGTAAGAACAACATTGTTTGGAAGAATAAAAGAATATGTTAGATCTCAATGATGAAATAACACAATAAGTATCTTGAGGTTCTAAAAATAACAATGAAATTGGAAAACCATATATGTAACAAATATCTCTCCTTAATGTTGACATAATTTTCATTATGACATAATTTTCATTATGTGCATTAGTGTATAAAAGGGAAAACATGTCACATTTTCTATTAAAACAACCTAGTTATCATATATTTTACTATAATGACTAGTGTGACATGAATTACATTAACAAAACATGTTTTTAGGTTTTAATTTAAAACGAAAATATTTTTTTCATAAGATTATGGGTTTTGAGTTAAATAAAATAAAGTTTGTATGCCAAACATTATTGACAATAAACTTTGGTGGAATAGAATGTCAATACTATTCACAACAAACTTTTGTTGAATAGAATGACATTTCAATGCTTTCCTTTTAAAATAAAACCTATTCAACATATATCTTGTTATAATATTAACATGATCATTATGGAATTGATTTTAAAAATAGATATTTTTAAAGTTTGATTAAAACAAATATAGACAACATATATCTCTATGACATATATTAAGTAAAAAAGTAAACTTTTTAGGATTTCAATTAAAAAGAAAACATGGACCACCACGAAGGGCGTCCCTCTTCCTTGGCCGACTAGTAGAAGAGAATCAATATTCACTCAAAAAACTTCTATTGTAATCTAATCTCACTAGTCATGGAAGCAAGTTGTTCTAAAAGAATGTTTACTATGTTAATTTATGATCTGTGTGAGTGTTAGTCAGCTTATATGTTTTTAATAAAGCCTTCGCTAGTATAGTGAGCAAGGATATATCTAAAATAAGTTGTTAGTTAGTTTGTGTCAGTTGATTGTTGCTCATCAGTCTGAATATGAAAATCATTGCAGAAACAAACCAACAACTACCATTGTAAGATGTCACCCTCCATTGTTAATGGGGACATTTTCTCTCTAATAAATTTGATGAAGTTTTTCCGCATATTTTCCTCTCTTCTCTTTTTTAGTGTTTATTGTGTGTGAGTGTGTATGTTTACTGTGGAGCAAGTAGACTATTGATCTCTCTTTATCCGTTTCCTAAAGGATTGTTGGCTAGCATTTTATGAAGTGTGAACTAAGTGAATACAATGTGCCCTCCTTGTAAGAGTGTTTGTTGGTTTTCCTCAAGTGCACCCTCCATAAGATTAGTGAGACATCATCATATGCACTCTCGTGAAGATCAATTGTTACCAGAGATGTATCCTTGGGGAATCTTCCACACACAAAGAACAAGGATAAGACGGAGAAAACATCCATGAGATTCATAAATATTTTTTTCTATGTGTTCTTCAACTATTTACTTCACGGTCTCACCAAGAGAATCCTTGTCTCCCTTCTGAGGGTTCTTCTATGCCTCTACATTGGTGCCACCTTTGTGCACTTCTCGGGGCTCCTTGTGTGCCCTCCTCAGCGACCTCTTTGGCATCTTACACCTCTTCTTTGAAGAGGATAGGCTCCCTCTCTTTCGTTATTGCAGACCATGCCACCCCGAACAAAGGTTTCTTGTAAGGAGTCCAGTGTAGCCACGTGAACTTCACTTGAAGAATTGGCGTTGGCCCTCCATGAATTACTTCAAATCCAACAACTCCAAACTCCAGCGACCATGCATATGGACACACGCTTTCACATTCTAAAGTTCGTCGATCAAATGAAGAGAGAGACGATCGATTCCTAGATCTGTAGCCTCTACACATACTTCAAGACATTCCCCGAGATGGAATGTCACACACCTTAAATTCCATTAAAAAAAAATGTGTGTGTGTGTGTATATATATATATATAATCATAATAATCTAATAATTTCTCGTCGTCACAATTGTTGCATATAAATCTATTATATTTTTTGTTTCTACCTTTATGTTTTTCCTTGTTTTCCTTTAACATGTGATAGTCTCATTATTGTTTCATCGTTTTATTATGAAACAAAAAACCATAGAGACTAAATGATTACATATAATGTTCCTTCCAACTTCTCATAACTTTTTATATTATCTTATATTGTAAGATGATTGAACAAACTTAATACTTAACAATTTAGATTTTCACTATAAACCGTGTTTATAGAAGATAACCTAAGTCTTATTCCACTAAGAATAGGTACTTGATAACCCATCTATGATTGTTTTCACTAAGTTCATAATCGACTTGTTATATATATAGTTTCTACTATTGAGGACATGACCAAACGTCATGTATAAGGGTCCCATGAGGGTTTTTTTGTTGGTTATAGCCCCCACCCATGCCTATACATTCTCCACTTGACACTCTAACATAGTTTAAATATTTATATCACAACGCTTTAGTCGTTTCATACCATATATGAGTCAATGTATTCAACGTACAATATTTTTTATTGTGTTTTCATTGTATATCACGTGATTTATATCACGTGGTATACGAAAGGATGGATCTTACTTAAGGGTATTTATGATGGATTTTTACAAGAGGATTAATTCGTGTTATGTTATATCTTCATAAAACCTTACCATCTTTTCTTCATTAAACAAAGTGTCATACAAAGCATTTACCATGCATCGATCATGCATGCACCACCTATAGGGTTTACCATCTCGAGGATATTTTATCAGAAACTGTCCTAAGGAATCATGTGTGTAGTGTTTTTATTCTTATAAGTGTTAGGGTTTCTTGTTGGATTCTTAAAAATTCCGGCCTCTCCCGAAACTACCTCATTTCTCTCAGCTCTGTATTCATCCTAAGATGTTTTTTTTGAGAGGTTTGATATTTTACTGTACTCTCCTGTATATTTTGAGAGTTTATGAGTTACAACATTGAAGGTATCACTGTCCACAACACATTTTCATTCATAGTGAGATTATTTGCAAGAGCCAAGGAATTCATAGCTTCTTTGGCTTTTGGTTGGTTGGTATTTAATGACTCCAAGGGTGGAATCCCTAAATGGTAAGAGTTTTATTAAATCTCTTTTCCTCGTTTCAGCTTCCTGTTTAATTCGTAAACTTGTTCTTCTAGCTTATTATCTTTGAAGTGAGTTGTGAGAAAATTTAAGATGTTAGTTTACTATCCTGTTTAAACGTTATTCCGTTGACTATGATTAATATGTCTTTGTTTTGTTTACCTAGAAGGATTTTTTTTATCATGTTTTATATGTTACAATATTAATGGCGTTACTGTAATATTTCGGGTTGTGGTGTGTCTTGATTCTGGTTAGCATATGATCCAAAGAGTTTTTACTTGGACTTTTGAGGCTTATCGACCAAACACAAAAATTTGTGAACTATGTGATCCAAGTTTACCCTAACATGATTTAATATAGGGTTTATATTTTATTTCTCTTACTTCTCTTGTTTCTAGTATATGATTAAAAAATTTCAAATCATTTTAATCATCTTGAACATAGGTAGGACTTTTGTTGAAAATGTTTGAACATGTGCAATATTCGCACAGAGTATAGTAATGTTCTTTTGATTATGTTTTGTAGGTGCACCATGAATTTAATCCTTGTTAAAAATTATACTTAAGTATTTCAACTAATGATGGGCTATGTTCATTGTTCTGAGGGGTACCCATTAGTTGTCCAACAACCCTTAACGTCTAGATGCATTTCAAAGGCGAAGGAAGGAGATAAAAAAAGCACTTTGTACATCCATGGTAAGTTTGTTTTCAATAGTATATGTAATTTTCATTTTGTTTGGGTATTTGAATTCGTACTTGACTATTCTATAGGTGTCAAGGTGGATGGTACCATGGATCCCAGAAAAAACCTCGCTTGGAGAAGGTATTCAGGTTCCATCACTGATTATATTCAAAGCATGATATCAAAATATGTGTCTTCCTTGTTTGTACACTTTGTCGAGCCATTCGATCGAATATTTTTTTATGCATAAGTATTCTTTAATGTCCTATGGCTTAGGACTCTTGTGTATATTTTTACTATTATGTAACTTTATTGAACTCTATTTACTTAGTAGTGATTCCTTTTTTTTTATACACTTAATATTCATTTGAATCTTTGTTGAACTCTATTTCCTTAATACAAATTTATTATTTAGATACATTTCATGTTTTAATAACTTGATTTTACTCATGATTTTTATTGGGTTTGGTACTGGTAATACGACTCTATTCGTAGATATAGCAAAAAAATGACGATCATTTTTATATCACCAATATTTATGTATGAAACTATGGTATGAATTTATTTTCTCATAAAATCACTTAGATATAATATTGTTATCACTTATTTATGCTTTAAAACTACTTGATAACCAATAATATTGATCATAGTAACACACAATAATACATAGTAAACATTATGATCGAGATGTTCATAATACGTAAGTAAAACCTTGAACTTGGGGAAACCACAAGTTGAAGACTCTTGTCCTCCCAACCATAGACTAGACTCTCTGTCAACCTATGTCACCCCCGATCTAAGTTTGGAATGCAAGGAGTTGCCTACGTGGCCTCTTGCATAATTATGAGTACTAACTTGTTGTGTGTAATAATAAAATTTCTGTGTGTCAAGTACAAATTTGCACGTATCCTTTCAAAGATGTAAATTTGCAACTTATAATGGCATCCCATTCCCTTTTCATGACTTATTTTTGTTTTACCTAGCACTTGTGACACTTGTCTTGAGCCTCCTTCTAACTGACCACCTGTCAAATTCAATTTTACACATGTTCATATATTCTCCTATAAATATGGAATGTGTCTTTTTGAAGTTGAGTTAACTCCATACCTTGTCTCATTTTGTTTCACTTGGCCAACCCCTTTGGATTCCTAACTCCCTCTTTAACAGTTGCTTCAACTTGTGCCCATTTTTCCACATGTGTTTATTTTAAAAAAATAATAAGGTTTTACATTTCAGATTTGGTCAATCGACCAAAGTGTCTTTTGGAAAAATAATGAAAAATATAATAATAATAATAATAATAATAATAATTGTGTCCCCGAGGTGTAGGAAAGTTGGTGAAGGAGTGTGTTGTTAAGCCAATCCGTGTTGAAAATTCACCGGTTCGAAACCTGCGGGGACAAAAAATCCAACCATGTTAAGGGTTGGTGTGGCTTAGGCCGGGTGTGATCCCTGGGTGATTTTGACAGCTTAGATGCCCCTGAGTTGTGGTTTCTCAAGCCACAGGTTAATCCTGCAGCCAGCAAACAAAATAATAATAATAATAATAATTAAAGTTTAAAGTCATGGGATATCACATACATTAGAGATTAACATCGTCCTCAGTATTAACTAGTTTCCATCAATATCATTATGGAACAAAAATGGATATGCTTCCCACATATTATTTTCTATTTCCCAAGTAGCCTCTTTTGGACTAAGGTACTTCCATTACACATGTACATGTCCTACAACTCGATTATGGAGTGTAAGTTCCCTCTTTTTGCAAATACATTCTGACTCATGGGAACTTGCCCACGAGTTTCACCTGAATCATTTTCCAATCAACAATGTGAGTAGGGTCATGTCTATACTTTTTCAATAATGAAACATGAAATGCATCATGTACTTTTACCATAGTTGGAAGTACAAGTTGATTTAAGCTACAAGTATTATTTGAGCAAGTATCTCGAATGGACCACAATATATAGGTGCTAACTTGGTATACCTATCGAGCCATAAAAAAATCTTTTTATGTTTAACTCTAATAAACACATTATATCCAACATTGAACTCACTAGGATTTACTTTTTCATAAACATAATTCTTTTGCGTGTCCTGAACTACTTTCAGGTGTACATGTTTCACTGTTAGTTCCATGGTTTTTAACATATATGTTCCTATCATCAATCTATTGACATGATTACTCCATGAAACATGTTTATTACATTTTCTTCCTTATAAAATTTCAAAAGGACTAAGGTTTGTTGAAGATTGATAATGATTATTATAATCAAATTCAACTAAGTACAAATATTCTTCCCATCTACCAGGCCTTTCCATAACATATATTCTAAGCATGCCTTCAAGAATCTGATTAGTTATTTTAGTTTTCCAATCCATTTCTGAATGATAAGCAATATTGAAGTTCAATTGAGTATCTAAGACTTTAAATAAAGCCTTCCATTTTTTTCCTGTAAAGTTAACATCCCTATTAGATATTATAACTTTAGGGATTTGATGTGTGAGAAACCCTAATTTTTTTTTTTTTTTTTCGCATAAATGAAATTTATATGTCTTGAAACATTTGTATGCTACAACTTATGGTTTTTATTAATACTATAGGCTCATACTGATCAAAGTAATAAAATCTATAGTTATTTCTAGGTTGTCATAATCAATTGTGATAATTAAAGACTTACATAGTAATCTTATTGATTAAACTTGGTAACATTATAATATTTTCAATATGCATACTAAGTCCTTCAACTAACATTATATATGTACATATATCTATAACATAGTATAATAATATTATCAATTAAGTTATTAATGTTATAAGCCTTTCAATATGCATCCTAAGGCCTTCAATTATCAATATATACATATCTCTATAAAGAAACAAGGTGCATACTATATACATCCAAAAAGAGAAAATGGTATATGACATTGGTTTTCTTTATACCCAATTTAAGCTAGAATAATTCCTATATTCTTATGTCATAACTATGTGTTAATCAACACTTCAAGCTAATTGAAGTTATCCACTTTATAATGTTAACAGTTGTTACGATAATAATCCTTTGCAAAGGTAAGTGGGAAAGATATGGAAAAGGTTAGGTGAAGTCCTGTCGAGATTTAATGAGAATGGAATAGGGAAATATCCTAGCCATTGGTCCTTAACATGCATTACCTCGATCCATCACCACCTGGAGGTAGTACCAAATCTCAGTTTCAACGACAGCTTGGGATTCTTACGAGGTCTGTCTGAAACCCTAAGGCAAGTCATTCGTGTCGCTTGGTTTACTCTTGTTATGTTTAACGATATATTTTATGAGTAATACGATTTCTCTCACTATGTAATGGCTATACTGCATAAGGATCCATCCTGTGCTTACTATGCACAAAGAATCACCCATTTAAACTCGCTCTTTGTGGAAGGTTTCCTTATGAATTTGCTCTTCCCGCGGTTTTCCTCCATGGAAATTCTTGTTTACAATGAGTTGTTTGTCCTTCAAATATTTTTCCACTGTAGGAATGGCTTCCCTCCGAGGAAGACCAAACATTCCTCTTATTGTAAGTACCATCGTGTTGTTAAGTATTTCTCCTACTATTTATATTACTTTTCGTAAGGTTTGAATCTAACAACAAGTGTTTTTTACAGGTCGGGTTTAATGCTAAAGACAAGTGTGTTCTTTGATGGAAGTAGTATACCCATGGGAATCTTCACACTGTTAAGTGATTAATAATATTAGGTTATTCACATAAGTTTAAATCCTTAATTTTTCTTCGGGTTTAACTTAGTAGAATTAACAAGCGCCACTAACATTCACTTGTTTCTTTTATTTTTGGGTCCAAACCAAACGACTCAAATGACCCTATTCCAATTGAAATTTTGGGTGGATTTATTCTTACAGGTATGAATTTCTATAACTGTTTTACTCTCTTGGAGTCACTGCTACAATTATCAAAATCAAGACGTATATCTAATTTACTATACTCTCTAAGTTTTGTTGATTTGGAAAATGTGTTGCAATAAATATTTTGAATGTGGACAGAGGGATTCTAAGTGTTTGTTTTCATGATTTACCATACATAGATACTTATGGTTTTTACCAGCATATGTAATTGTATTTGAACAAAGCCCTATAGCTTTCATAGGTCCTCTATATTGTTAATACATAATCATTTTTCTGTGACTATTAAGTATACACAATTTACCGGTTTTTCATTAAAAAAAAAATTGATATACATTTGTTTTCTTTTGACTGCTATGAGTTTTTATATATTTGTCTATATGAACAACACCAATTAATTTATCCTATTTAGGGTTGAAAAGAAAAATCCCTATCTATTTCATAAGAATAATA
This sequence comes from Picea engelmannii, assembly GCA_009831015.1. NCBI lineage: Eukaryota > Viridiplantae > Streptophyta > Pinopsida > Pinales > Pinaceae > Picea > Picea engelmannii. Next base: position 122,816 of record ML802016.1, read on the forward strand.
ATCAATATACAATACATAACACAATATATAAATGCACAAAAAAATTATTACTGTCTACCTTCATTTTGTCACTCTATTTCCTAATTAGACATTCTCATTGCAAATAAATAGAAACCAAAACCTCTGTAAAATTTTCATAACACAATATATAAATGCACAAAAAAATTATTACTGTCTACCTTCATTTTGTCACTCTATTTCCTAATTAGACATTCTCATTGCAAATAAATAGAAACCAAAACCTCTGTAAAATTTTCACTCAATAAATGGAGGCAACAACAATCTAAAGGTAGTTTCTCCTCCCAACCTTAATCTAGAACAAGCAATACTACTTGCTCTGAAAACCCCTGATTGTTCAACCCTAAGGATGAAGGCTAAGTTCTTATCCCTGCAACACTTCCTTTTGAATAACACACATTTTGATATATAGTCTTTTTTGGAGTCATGCGAGCCTCATGCTCAATTAGTGTGAAGTATTTTTATTTACTTTCCTAGGTCTTTTGGTCATTAATGAGCCACCTTTTCACTGAACTCACACTTGTGTTTTGACCATATTTTATGGGAATGTGTTTCCTTGCACCACTTGATTTCAAGCCAAGTTATTTCCACTTGGTCTCTTATGAAATGCCACTTTTCATTCCTCCTTGTGGGTCAACAATCACTCTTTTAACAACTACCTTTAGATTGTCATTGTCTTATTTTTACTAAATAATATTTAAGTGTTTTACAATTGTTTTCGCCACCATTGGTAAACTTAAATAAATTCAATAGTTCAAATGCATAAATAAATAAATTCTTAATAATTTAAAAATACGGGTAATTACATTCACCCCCACTTAAAGTTTAACACTGTCCTCGGTGTTACTAAAGGTCTTTCGAGTCCTCTCGAAAAAAAAATGGATATGCATATCGCATATGAATCTCCAATTCCCAAGTAGATTCCTCACGACTAAGGTTCCTCCATTGCACCTTTACTTACCTATCATATGGTTCCAGAGAATAAGCTCTCTTCTATCGAGAATGCGCTTTGGTTCGAATAAAAATTATCCTTTGGGTTCTACCTGTATCACTTCCCAATCAACCACATGAGTAGCATCACACACATATTTTTTTAAGAAAGAAACATGAAAAACATTATGTACTTTTATTGAAGCCAAAATTTCAAGTTGATAAGATACTGGCCCCACACTTGATAACACTTTGAAGGGTCCACAATATCTTAGAGCTAACTTAGTTGAATTTCCTAGTTTCAAAGAAATTTTCCAAGGTTTTACTTTTACATAAACATCATCTCCAACTTGGAACTCTCTTGGAGTTCTTTTTAAATATGCGTAACTTTTATGTGAGTTTTATGCCACTTTCAAGTTATGATGTACATGTTTCATAGATAGTTCCATGTCGTTCAACATATTAGGACATAACATTAATCTATCCATTGAACTACTCCAAGGAATTGGAGTGTTACATTTTTTTCCATAAAGTATTTCAAAAGGATTTAATTCCGTAAAATTGATTTTTATAAGCAAATTCAACAAAATGTATATAATCTTCCCATTTACTAGGATTATCCATTACATACATTTAGAGAATATCCTCTAATACTTGGTTTACCCTTTCAATCCGCCCATGTGATTGCGAATGATAAGAAGTACCAAAATTTTATTGGGTATCCAAACCTTCAAACAAATATTTCCAAAATGTACATGTCAACTTATCATGTCTATTAGAAATTATCACTTTAGGCACACCATGTAATATGAAAATTTCCTTCATAGAAATATTAGCAATATTTATAGCTTTATAAGTGGACTTAACATGAATAAAATGTGTTTTCTTACTTCATTTATGAACAAAAGCCATTATATAATCATTGTGTTTATTATTATTAGGTAAACTTGTTATAAAATCCATATTAATAACCTCCCATTTCCATTATGGAATAGGTAGATGTTGTAGTAAGTCTGTTGGGTGCTTGTGCTCAACTTTTACCTGATGATATTCCAAGCATCTTGGCAAAACTTATACCACTTCAATTTTCATGCTTGGCCAATAGAATTTCTTTCTTAGCATGGTAATCATTGTATGGTACCTAGCGTGTCTATATTTTCTAGTACTGAGGGTGTCCAAAATATGTCTTTTTATGCAATTCATTCAATATTAAAAATTTTATTCCATTTGAATCAGGTATGTATAATCTATTGTTATACATGAATAATCCTTTTTTTCTTATTCTAAAATCTGATTCAATATTTTATGCTTCTCCTTCAATTACTTTTCATTTTAAAACTTTATATTTTTCATCCTTTTCCACGGTCATTATGATATTTTCTTCCAAATCTATCTCATAACTACTACTTGCAGTCATCTAGAGTAAATTTGCATGATTAGTTAAAGAATCTACATTTTTATTTTCTTTACCTTGAATATGATTTATATCAAAATCATATTCACTCAAGAAATATAACCATATATCTTGTCGAGCATTCATATTTTTCTTATCAAATACGTGTTTTAAACTAATATTATGAGACATCACCAAATATCTTCTTCCTACAGGATAGTGTCACCACATATTAAGGGCATGTATTATAGCAGCTAGCTCTAAATCATGAGTAGCATAATTATTTCATGCTCTTTAAGATTTCTAGATTCATAAGATACTACATAATTTTCTTACAATAAAACCCCTCCTAAACCTTCTTTGCAAGCATCCATACATACCAAAAAGTCCTTATATGGATCTCTAATTTTATTGTATAGGAGCAGTAGCTAGGACATCTTTTAATTTATTAAAACTTTCTTGACACTTTTTTGTCGAATTAAATTTTATTCCTTTATTTTGTAATGAGGTTATAGAGTATGCAACTTTTGAGAAACCTTTAATAAATCTTCGATAATAGCCAATAATTACAATAAAAGATCTTATGTTAGTAACGTCTTTGGGAACATTCCATTTAGTTATAGCTTTGATTTTATCAGGATTGACATAAATGCCTTCTTTAGAAATAACATGTCCAAAATACTGTATTTTATCTTTATAAAAGTCACATTTGTTGAGCTTAGCATATAGTTCATGTTCTCTTAATGATGAAGACCCCCTTCAGTCCTAAGGGTTGCGTTACCTCCCAGTCAAGGATTATCAATTCCGAGCCGAATTGGATCTTTGAGACCTTAATGGTCTCACTTACAAATTAACACAAACCCCTTTTGTCCTCTGGTGCAGGTTCTATGGCACCCGCAACCTCTTTCTTCATGCTGTTGAACTCACAGGTTTCACGCACAATCTCCTCTCCCATTATTCCCTTCCCACATGTGACCTCGGGATATGTCCTTGCGTAAATTCACAATTGCGGGCACACCCAAGAGTGTTTTGTGATCAACCCACTTTTCTCCTCACAATTTACCTCCAGTTGCCATGTACGCCTTTACCGATATTGTGGTTCCGATTGTGGACCGTCCTCAAAATTTTAACGTCTAAGCACTTTCTGGCCCCATAATCAAGCATGAAAATCGATCTCGTGATATAGGATGGATCCTCTCGATAAAAGTTTCAGATCCATTTCCATTTTTTCCTTTCCTCTAGATCACACCTTCCTATATCTTTGCGATATGTTGATGTGTGTCCCCTCCAAATAGATGATCAAGATTGATTTCGCCTTTCAGGCTTTGGGAGTTTAAATTCTCAAACCCTTTTTTCTCCATAATTATTCCACCCAAAGATCGAAATCTATTGATGTGTGTCTCTCGTAGATCGACAACTACAATTTCTTCAGGTCTTTGAACATCGGAGAACTCAACTTTCAATCCTTTTCCAAAATGATTTTATCTAAATCTTGTGTTCTATTGACATGTGTCTCCTGTAGATCAACGGTCCTCAACTACATTATCTTTCCAGACTATAGAAGTCTCAAAACCCCACCTTAACTTCCTTCCAAAACTCACGATCTGTTTCCATGCGTCACTCTAAATCTGACAGTCAGAATTCACTTCCGATTTCGGGTTTCGGGAGTTTCAATTCTCAACCGAAATCCTTGAAGTGAGATTTTTTGGAGTCTCAAATCTACTGACATGTAATCCCCCTAATGACCAATGGTTGGGATTTTCTTCATAGATTTCACTTCCTCCTCGTCCACAATATTCCTCAGTTGTGGATCTCATGCCACCTATCCCTATTGATGATGGATGGTTCCTAGTAACTTCGGGACTTCAAAAATTTTGTAGTCCTCTCTACTCTTTGCTTCAAGAAAATTAAATCTAACACATCTTTCCCATATCCAACGATATGGAATTCTGCCCACTCCCTCCTCGATGGATATTAGCTAACGATTCAGGAACATTCAAAATTCTTACTTTCTTTGAAGATCTTTCCTACTATCTCTCCTGATATTTCTCGCCTTCTGCTCCTTTTACTTCTTAAAGAGATACTTCAACACTTAGTCGAATTTCGGATCTGTGCACTCCTTGCAACATATTCTTACGTAAGTTTTGGGTTCTTCTGAGCGACTGTGCACTCCTTGCAATAGTCACTTTGCATTCCTTACAAAGGGAAAGTTTCACGCTATCTCTTCTGAGCTTCAGAATCAAAATATATTCCGTCAATGCACTCCTTGCGGACTGTGTGCACACATTACATAGACTCAATCAAAGAGATACAATTGAAGCTTACGCAAACATCTTACAATTTCATATATTCATAACAAAATTCATTCATTTATGAAAACAACAATAATAGGGAATCGCAAACAATAACAACACCATGCATTGTATCAATTTTCCTCTTTTTATATCCATTCAAAAGTAAATGGCTACAGTTATGGTAAACAAAAGAACTAAAAATTCAGAAACTTCCTACTAACTTGTAGCAGCCTCATTTGGGCATACAAGACTTCTGTTTATCTCAGAGGGCTCTTAGGGTCCCCCCCCCCGACTACTCATGTACTCGAAACAAAAACCTAACTTCTACTTTAGTTCAGTATCATTCAAGAGTAGGAGTGAAAAATCCTAGATCACTCATGATCATGCAACTTCCAAGTGTTTGATCTTCTTTTGTTTTTCAATCAGCTCCAAACGATTCGCAATAAATTCCAGCATTTAATATTCTGAAATGATTCCAAGGCGTTGAGTTGTCCCGCCACGCGTTCTCTCTGACGATGCTCTTACATCATACTCCCCTAGACAAAAATTCATGGACTCCTTTCCATGATCTCTTGCACCAACCTTCCATGCTTATGGATATCAACTTCATTTTCCCAAATGACATCTTCTATTAGGCGTCCCTTACACTTGACTAAATATTCAAAATAGATCTTCCTCCTAGTGTTTTTTCCAATCCTCTGATCAACGCTCTTCTCCATCTATGGTTTTTCTGCTATAGGAATTTGTTTCTCCCACTTAATATTCTCTTGATATTTTGATTCCACTGTGTCATATTCCCTGTAAGGGTACATGTATGAAACATTAAATATGGGTTATATTCCCACATCATTTGGCATCCCAATCTCATAGGCATTTGCATCAAACTTCCTTGAGATCTTACATGGCCCTATATTCTTCATCTTTAACTTGTTATATGTTCCCCTAGGAAACCTTTCTTTCCTGAGATGTGCCAGAAATTGATCTCCTTATTCAAATTTAAGTTCCCTGTGATGTTGATCAACTCTGCGCTTGTACTCTTGGCTAGAGCTTTGCAACTGTCCTCTGATATTGCTATGGAGCTTCTGCATTTTTGAAACAAAATCTTTTTCTCTAGCACTTTTGATTTCACTCTGATCCAAGTCTCTCAACTCATATACTCCCCTTGGTTTCATTCCATACAATATTTGGAATGGGCTCTTTCCAGTGCTCTTGTTTGGTGAGTCATTGGATGCAAATTCTTCTTGTGGAAAAATATGATCCCACTGATTATGATGATCAATGACCAGACTACTCAATAAGTTTCCCAAACTTTTGTTTACCACCTCAGTTTGTCGATCTGTCCCAGGTTGATAAGATGAGTTGAAGGAAAATTTGGCCCCAACTTCTTCCATTGTGTTGTCCAAAAATGACCAACAAATTTAGTGTCTTTGTTTGAGACAATTCTCTTGGGTAGTCCATGAAGTCTCACAACTTCCTTGAAAAACAAATTTGCAACATGTGTTGCATCACTAGTCTTCTGGCATGGGATAAAGTGTGCCATATTTGAAAATCTATCCATCACCGCAAATATGGAATCACATCCTCTTTGTGTTCTTGGTAGTCCCAACACAAAATCCATGCTTATTGCATCCCAAGGCCTCTTTGGTATTAGCAATGGTTGATACAATCCAGTGTTCTTTCTTTTACCCTTTGCATGTTGGCAAATTCTACATATGTTCACATATTTTATCACTTTTGTTCTCATACCTGGCCAATAGTATGAACTTCTCAATTGTGAAAATGTTTTATCATGGCCAAAATGTGCAGCCAATCCTCCACTATGATTTTCCTTCAAAAGGTTATCCCTCATTGAGAATTTTGGTATGCACAATTTGTTGCCCTTGAAAAAAAATCCCTCTTGAATCATTTACTTTGTCCACTGGCTCATGTCTCTCAGCAAAATATTTTCACATGCTTCGTATGCTTCCTTGAAATATGGATCATCACAATACACATCCTTTAAGTGTTCAAATGCCAAGGTCTTCACCTGAAACTCTTGCAGAATAAAAAATATCTTCCTCAACGCATCAACAACTTTTTTATCATTCCCAACAATATCTTTTCTGAAAAAGGTAAAATTCTGCATAAACTCAATCAACTTTGCATGCCTCTGATTCAATTTGTCTTGTCTGGTTATGAATTGTAAAGCTTGGTTGTTTCTATGCAAGAAAAATTCCTATGGAAAAAGGTTTATCCAGGTGGATATCGGTGGCCACCCACCTTTTTTGACTCGCTCAAAACAACTTTCTGGCAATTCTGGCAATTTACTATTTTTAATAGGTTTTAACTTCTGGGGCCATTTTGAGGGCCTAAATGATTTTTTTTTGAGATTGAGTTTCTCAACGATATCTAAAGGTATTACTGAGCCCCCAAAATGAATCTTCTCGACGATACCTTTCCAATGAGCTATCATACACCTAAAATGGAGATCGTATGAAAACGTTACGACCCCGAGAAGTTGATGTAGTAACTTTACCCAAATGGGGTCTATATGAATTTTGGCTCTTCATCTCCTAGGATTAGTTTTTTGGATGTCTAGTATTTTTGGCATTCCTGTTTATTGTAAAAAGGCCTTCATAGCCTCATTGTAATCATCTTCTAGCAAATGCGAGTAGCCATCACATCTCTTCTCAAAGATAAGCTGCCACCATTCTAGCGAGTCTTTCACTCTGTATTTTTACAGTCTTTGTACATTTCTTTCATTAATAGAAATCGTGTATTACTGTATCTATGTGTTTATGGTTGCATATCTGATATATTTCTATTATATTATTGGATATACGCAATATCTCTGTGCATTACTTTATTATACCTCCGCTCTCATTTCGTGCCGAAAATAATCCGAATCAGTGGTATCAGAGCAGGATGCTCTTGATCGGTTTTTCAGTGCATGTCCTGGATGAGGTCCAAGAATAGAAATTTGGGTCTCGAGCTTGTCTCTCTTGAATCAAAATCGCTCTCGCACACACAAGAAACCTTCAATGGTGGAAGAAAAGAAAAACAATGGAGCAGACGATCCTATCAATTTGTTACTTGAGAAAGCTCTCATGCGACAGAGGGATGAAATGATGGAGAATTTTTCCCACATCCTTCAACGCTTGCCAATAGCATCAGGTGCATCTTCATCAAGCAACCACTTTGGAGGCACTGCCTTTCAAGGTACAAGTTAATTTTTATATTCCTATATTTGAAGGAGAGATAGATGCAAAAGCCCTAGAAAAATGGTTAACTCTACTAGAAGGTTATTTCTCTATTCACAATTTTTTCGACAAAGAAAATATCACCTTTGCACTCCTTAAAGCTCTCCCTCATGTCAAACATTGGTGGGAAACTTACTGGAAGCAAAGTTCCACAGACAAGTCTAGAATATATGGGGCCAATCCCACTTGGGATTTTTTTGTGGATGCGGTAAGGAACAATATTACCCTTTTGGAAACTATGAGGACCAATACATGACATGGAACACACTTCAGCAAGAGAGGGGCCAAGAAGTTCTGGAGTTCACCAATACTTTCCATATCTTGCATACCAAGATGGGTATCAAAGACTTCGAGCGACATTTGGTTCTGAAATACTGTGGGGCTCTACACAGATACATCCAAATTGAAATGGATGCTTATCAATATGTTGTTAAAATTGAGCAGAAATTTAAGCACCAAAACAAATAGGAATTCAAATTTGCAAATCCACAACAACCAAAGTATGACAAAGATATCCCTAACAAACAGTCTCCTGAAAACCAGTCGAAGACACGGGAAAAAAAGGGTCATGGGAAGACAAAGAAGGACATCAGAAAATGTTGTGATTTCCACAAAATCCCCTGGCACAACACCGATGAATGTCGCTCAAAACAGTCATTGGTGTCTGAGATCAAAGACAAGGAGTCGAACCCTAATTCAGAATCTGATTATGAAAATACTGGTAAATACATACCCCACTACTATTGTCGCGACCATAGCAATTCAACTAGAAGAACCAAGAGATCTTGAAGAGGGGGGTTCCTTTTTCATTCACATATGTGGGATAAGGGGACCTTGCTGCATTTTATTGTTGATACTGGAAGACAAAAAAAACTCATCTCAGCAGAGGTCGTCAAACAGCTAGGGTTGTCAACAACACCACACCCACAACCATACAACATCAGGTAACTTCAGCAAGGATGAGATCTTCATGTCATCCAAAACTGTCGATTGTCATACAACATCCAACCCTTCAAGGATGAGGTAGTATGTGATGTAGCCCCACTATATGTTTGTGATGTTCTCTTGGGCCAACCATATATTTTAAGACGCCATGTTGTTTATGAGTCTTGACCCCGTAGTGTCATTGTTACTTTGGGGGGTCCTCTCTACAGAATACTAGAGGTAGTTCCAACTATTGTTCCACCTAAAAAGTGTCACAAGGTAGTATCTCATACTGCAAAATTCAGCTTCTTCACAATCTGTTCAAAAGGGGAACAGAAAGACACTGCAACCACTACAACCTCACCCCCTGCACCTTCAATCCAATAGAAGTAGGTTGACAAGGTTGCAACAAAGCACAAAGATTTTTTTTTCACACCGTCCTCTCATGTAGCTCGACTTTTTGAACAACCTCATCTTCAACAAGTTTATGACAGACTTCCACAAACAAAGCAGTGCGACGTCTCCAACAATACAAGCAACTCACCAAGATGTAGATCCAACAAACGCTCTTCCCTCTCCCCCGGGAACTCAACGCAATGGATACCATTGCTTCCTAAGGAAGGAGGATTGATCCAGGTGGATATCAGTGGCCACAAACCTTTTTCGACTAGCCCAAAAAAGTTTTCTGACAATTTTGGCAATTTACTATTTTTAGCAGGTTTTAACTTCCGAGGCCATTTTGAGGGCCTAAATGAAGGTTTTTAGAGATCGAGGTTCTCAATGATATTTGAAGGCATGATTGCACCCCCAAAATGAATATCATCGATGATACCTTTCTAATAACCTATCATACACCTAAAATGGAGATAGTATGGAAAAGTTATGACCTCGGGAAGTTGATGTAGTAATTTACCCAAACGGGGCCCACATGAATTTTGGCGCTTCATCTCCTAGGGTAAGTTTTTTGGATTTCTAGGATTTTTGGAATTCTTGTTTATTGTAAAAAGGCCTTCAAAGCCTCATTTTAATCATCTTCTTGCAAATGCGATTAGCCGTCACATCTCTTCTTAGAGATAAGCTGCCACCATTCTAGCAAGTCTTTCACTCTATATTTTTACATTCTCTGTACATTTTTTTCATTAATATAAATCATGTCTTACTGTATCTCTATGTTTATGGTTGCATCTATGATATATTTCTGTTATATTATTGGATATATGTGATATCTCTGTGTATTTCATTATTATATCTCTGCTCTCATTTCATGCTGAAAAAAATTTGGATCAAAGGTAGTGCCTACATTTCTTCAGGGATTTAATTATGGCATAAAACTCTGTATCATATGTGGAGTATTTTCTCTTAATCTCATTCAACTTCTCACCGAAATAGGTAACATGCCTATTATCCCATCTCAAAACTTCTCCAATTGCAGCTCCACTTGCATCACATCTCACTTGAAATGTCTTTCCAAAATTTGGTAAGACCAAAATTTGTTTTTCTGTTAATTATCCTTCAGTATATTGAAGCTCCTCTCAGCCTCCTCTGTCCATTAAAAATACTTGTGCCTCTTCTTCATTGTATCCATCATTGGTGCACAAATCCCATTGAAATCTTTGATGAACTTCCCATAGAAGCTTGCTAATCCATGGAAGCTTCTTACCTCAAACATACTCCTTGGTGATGGACATTATTTGATTTCTTTCAACTTATCTAGATCCATCTTCAGTTCATTTGAAAAGATCACAAAACCCAAGTAAATGATCTATGTCTTTATAAAAAAAGACTTCTTTAGGTTTATCAACAACTTCTCTTGCTATAGTCTCCTCATCACTATTGTCAGGTGTCTCAAATGCTCCTCTTTAGTCCTGATAAAGACCCTTATATCATCCATATATACAACCACGAACTTCCCAATGAAATATTTCATTATTTTCTCGGGGCATTTGTTAAACCAAATGGCATAACAAGCCACTCATACAAACCTTCATTTGTCTGAGAGGTTGTCTTCCACTCATCACCTTCTCTGATTTTTGTCTATTGATTTCCACTTTTCAAATCTATCTTATAAAAGAAATTTGCTCCACTTAAAAAGTCCATTAAATCATCCATTCTTGGAAAAGGGAATCTATACCTGATGGTGATCGTGTTAATGGCTCTTGAGTCTATACACATTCTCCATCCTCCATCCTTCTATGGACTCAACACAATTGGCACTGCACATGGATTCAATCTTTCTCTGACAAAACCCTTGTCTAACAATTCCTGGACTTGGTTCTTTACCTCCTCATTCTCTCGAGGTGCTAGTCTCTATGCTACTTTGTTTGGAAAACTTGCTCCTAGTATCAAATTAATACGATCGTTGATACTTCTGATGGGTGGAAATGACTTAGGTAGCTCATCCACCATTATTTCAGCAAAATTATCCAACAATTCCTGAACTTACTTAGGTAAATCATCCATCAAAGTACTTGTAAGGATAACTATGGGTTTCCTCACCATAGGAAACTTCATCTCCTATTCTTTCTTGACTTATTTCAGGAGTTCCTTCCCTCTTATGAGAAGTATGCTTGTGTTGGATTCCTCTTTAACTTTATTTTCTTCTATTGGCAACAACATTTGTGTCCTACCATTCTTCTCCTAGGTGTATGTATTTGTCCTTCCATCATGAATGACATTCCTATGAAACTGCCATGGTCTTTCCAACAAGTTCTGACATACATCCATGGGAATTACATCACATAGAATTTCATCTCTATATCCTCCTATCTTAAATTCAACAAGGCATTGTTTTGTAACCATACCTGGTGTCCTTTCTGCAACCATGGGACTTTGTATGGATTTAGATGCGTACTTGTCTTCAACTCCAATTTCTTCACCATCTTTGTGGATACTACGTTATCAGTGCTCCCACTATCAATGATCACATTGCATACTGTGTCTTTATTCTTACAAGCTGTCCTGAATAGATTGTTCCTCTACACCGGATTTTCAACTTATTCCTTTGGTTTTAAGAGAACCTTTCTCTACATCAGTAATGTTCCATCCTCTACTCCTTATTCTTCAACATTCCTTCATTGTGATTTCGAAATGTGAGCTTCACCACCTGCTTCCTTCTTTTTCTTGGGACATTCCCAAGACATGTGCCCTGTCTTTCCACATGCATAACACCTTACCTCTCCTCCTCTTCTTCTTCCTCTTCCTTTAGAAGAACCTATTCCACCATCGTATCTTCCTTGGGAAATTCCTCCTCTTTTCGAGTGATTGTGCAATTTCTCAGTCTCTTCTTTGGATTAATGTGCCTTGTCATGGGGAACTCCCTTGCCTCTGTTTAGGGTTGGGCTCCTAACTTTGCCTTGTTGGCTTTGTTTTATCGCCAACTTCTCATATGCCTTCAATGAAAACTGATAAGAATCCTCCACTGTCCTCACTAACATCATGTTGATCTCATCCTAGATTTCATACCTCATGCCATTTATATATCTGGAAATGTTTTCTTCATCTTTGTCTCTTTGTCCAATTCTGATGTTCATATTGTAGAAATCCTTTATGTACTCTTTAACTGTCGTACCCTTCTATCTCAGGTTCTATAGCTTCCTGAATAGATTGATCTGATAATATTTGGGCTTGGATTTAGCCTTCATCTTGGCTACCATTCTGTCCCAATTATTTATCTTTTATTTTCTCTTTCATCTCCTCTGATCCTGCAGTTCATCCCACCACAATGTTTCATGTTCTTTTATCCTAGTGACAACATGTCTCACCCTTTTCTCCTCATCTACATCTTCATAGTTGAGATATTTGTTTCTGGATATTATCCAATACAACAGCTCTTCAACATCCAAATTGTCTTCATACATTGGAACCTATGTCTTGGCTCTATCTCCCAATCTAAGAACTGCTCTCAACAAGCGTTCTTCAATAAAATCAAACCCTGCATATTCTTAGAATTCTACTTCTTCACTGTCTACATCATTGATGTCTCCAGCATTAGGTTCCCTCCTCTACGCTACCTCCATTGCCTCTAATCTTGCATGAAGCTCTCACATTTCTCTTTTTACAACACAATTGGATAAGGATGTCTCCACTTGTATCCTCGGTGGAATTGTGTTGACTGTCTCTCACACATAGAGTATACCTTCGAGCTCCTTTGTCTCCTCTCCTTTGCCTACTTTCTGTAAGAAAAACTTCAGCTCTAATACCACTTGATGCAGACCCCCTTCCTTCCTAAGATCTACATGACCTCTCGGTCAGGGATCTTCAATTCCAAGACAACTTGGCTCTCTAAGACCTTAATGGTCTCATTTATGAATTATCACAGGCCCTTTTTGTCCTCTGGTGCAGGTTCTATTGCACCCATGACCTCTTTCTTCATGCTACTGAACTTACAAATTTCAAGTGCAAGATCCTCTCCCGTTAGCCCCTTCCCGATTCTGACCCCGGGCTATGTCCTTGCAAAAATTCACGATTACGGGTGCGCCCAAGAGTGGTTTGGGATCAACCCTCTTTTCTCCTCACAATTTACCTCCATCTTCCATGTACCCCTTTGTCGATACTATGGTTTCGATTGCGACCCACCCTCAAAATTTTAAGATCCGAGCACTTTATGGCCCCACAATCAAGTGTGACCGTCGATCTCGTGATCTTAGGTGGATCCTCTTGATCAATAGTTCATATCCATCTTCCTTTCTTCCTTTCCTATGGATCACGCCTTCCTATGGATTAAGGAGTTTCAATTATCAAACCTTGTTTTATCTGCAATTATTCCACCCAGAGCTCATGATCTATTGACGTGTGTCTCTCATAAATCAATGACTACAATTTATTCAGGTCTTCAGACTTTGGAGAAATTAACTTTTAATACTTTTTAGAAATTATTTTATCTAAATCTCATGATCTATTGAGGTGTGTATCCTATAGATCAACGATCCCCATATACTTCAACTATTCAAACTGCGGGAGTCTCAACACCCCACCTTCACTTCCTCCTGAAACTCACAATCTTTCTCCATGCGTTGATCTAAATCTGACGGTCATAATTCACTTAAGATTTCAAGTTTTGGGAGTTTCAATTCTCAAATGAAATACTTGAAGTGAGATTTTTCGGAGTCTCAAATCTGTTAACACGTACTCCCCCTAATGACCAATGTCCAAGATTTACTTCAGACATTTAACTTTCTCCTCATCCACAATCTTCTGAAGTTGTAGATCTCGCGCCACCTGTCCCTCTTGATGATGGATGGTTCTTAGTCACTTCGGGACTTCGAAACTTTGGCAGTCCACTCTACTTTGTGCTTCAATAAAACTAAATCTCACGCATCTTTCCCAGATCCAATTATTTGTAACTCTCTCCCCTCCCTCCTGGATGGATCTTAGCTGGTGATTCAAGAACCTTTAAAATTATTACTTTATTTGAAGATCTTCCGTGCTATCTCTCCTAATATTTCTTTCCTTCTTCTCCTTTGACTTCTTAAACAGATACTTCAACGCTTAGTCAAATTTTAGATCTGTTCACTCCTTGCAACAAATTATTATGAAAGGTTTGGGTTCTTGCGGGCAAATGTGAAGGCCTTGTAGCAGTCACTTTGCAGTCCATTCAAAGTGAAAGTTTCATGCTATCTCTTCTAAGATTTAGAATCAAAATAAATTCTATCAACACACTTTGTGGGGACTATGTCAACACCTTGCAGAGACTCAATCAAAGATATACAATGGAAACTTATGAAAATATCTCACAATTTCATATATTCGTAACTAAATTCATTCATTCATGAAAAAAACAATAATAGAGAATTGCAAACAATAACATCACCATGCATTGGATCAATTTTCCTCTGTTATATCCATTCAAAAGTAAATGGCTACAGTTATGATCAAAACAACAACTAAAAATTTAGAAATTTCCTACTAACTCATAGCAACCTCATTTGGGCATACAAAACCTCTATTTATCTCAGAGGGTTCTTAGGGTTCCCCCGCAACTACTTGTCTACTTGAAAAAAAAACCTAACTGCTACTTTAGTTCAGTTACATTCAATACTAGGAGTGAAAACTCCCATATCACTCATGATCATTCAAATTCCAAGCGTTTGATCTTCTTCCGTTTTTCAATCAGCTCCAAAAGATTCAGAGTAAACGCCGGTGTTTTAGATTTTGAAATTATTCCAAGGCGTTAAGTTGTCCTGCGACACATGCTCGCTGACGATGCTTCTACATCACTTAACACTTGTAAAAGTATTCTTAAATGTTCTTCATGTTCTTGTTCATTTTTCAAATATACTAATATATCATCAATGAAAACAATGACAAATTTATCCAAATATTTACTTCAAATATTATTCATTAAACTAAATGACGTTGGAGAATTTGTTAAACCATAAGGAATTACTACAAACTCGTAGTGCCCATACCTTGTTCTAAAATTCATCTTATGAATATCTTCATCTTTTATCCTAACTTGATGATATCCATATCGTAATTCAATTTTAGAAAATATCATCGCTCCTCTTACTTGATTGAATAGATCATCAATGCGAGGTAAATGATATTTACTTTTAATGGTTATCTTATCTCTTACTTAATCTAATATATCATCAATACGAGGTAAATGATATCTATTTTTAATGGTTATCTTATTTAGTTGTCGGTAATTAATACACAATCATAAAGTACCATCTTTTTTCTTTACAAAATTTACAGTTGCTTCCCATGGAGACATAATGGGTCGTATGTACTTTTTATCTATTAATTATTGTAGTTGTATCTTTAGTTATTTTAGTTCTAGTATGTTCATTCTATAAGGAGCCTTAGAGATTGATACTTCTCCAGGTACTAGATTTATGGTAAAATCTCTCTCTCTTTTTGGAGGTATTCCTGGAATTTCTTCCGGGAATACATCTTTAAATTCATTTAAAATGGGAAACTATGAGATATTAATTTGTTTATTTTATTCCCTATTGTCTATTACATGCATAGAATATAATTTACAACCTTTACGCACACACTTTTTCATTTGTAACTCTGATATTTCTCAAACATAAACTATTTTAGGTATCCCCTTAATATTAACAACATTACTAGTATTGTTTGTGCACAAAAATGTGTTATTATAAAAGTTTAGTATCACTTTGTGTTCTTCCAACCAATTCATACCAATCAACAAGTCATAATATCTGAAAGGAAAAACATTCAAGTCGGCATATGTTTTGAAATCATTAATAATAAATTTATGCTTGCGAACAATTTCGGTTACTTTCCTTTTTGTACTTTTCAGAGTTGAAGTAACGATGAATTTTCAAATTTGGTTTTCTATAATTTTCACATCTTCACAACTCTAGGTTAAATATGACTTAAACTAGCACAAGGGTCAATCAAAATGGAGGTTAGCTCATTATTTAGCGTACCTACTAATTCCACCATAGAAGTATGATTATATTCTTGTCTATTTTCCAATCGTGAACTCATTTTTGGAATGTTCCTTGCAATTTATTAAACTATAAAAGCTTCACGGACAATATACAAGTTGTTGTTGTTTTTCTTCGTGAGTGGACAATCCTTGTTACAATGTGGGTCACCACACTCCCAACATTTCAAAGGTTATCTTTGTGTTGTATTTTTATTATAAACAATAATCGGTTCTTTATCTTTATTCCCAGATTGATTATAAGGTTTATTACCTTTATAGTTAATTGCTTGATAACTTCGTTGATGATTTCCAAAATTCTTATTATAAAATTGTGGTCCTTTTCCTTTCTGTTCAAATTTATTATTCTTTTTATCTTTCCAATTGTTTACATTCTAATTTTAATTTTTATTTTGTTCATAACTGAAATTTGACTTCCTCATTTGTTCTTTTAAAGTTCCTCGGTTATCATATTTAATTATTTGTTTATAAATAGGATGTAGAAAAATCATAAATCGCTAAATCTTTGTATTTTCATCAACAATATAAGGCACAAAACAAAGAAAATGTAAGAACTTACTAGATAAATCCTTCATCGTCATACTTCCCAGTTTTAAATCATAAAACTCCTTAGCCTTTTCTTTGTAATATTGTTCTAACAAGTATTTTCTTTTAAAATATTTCTTCAAAGTTCTCCAAGTTACATATAATTCTTTAATATGTTTTACCTTTTTATATATTGCCACCAAATATCAACTTTCCCAATCAAATTATATATTTCCATTTTCACTTTTAATTCACTAGAATAATTATATATTTGGAAGTATGACTCATTATAATTTCTACTTTCGTTTACATTTACCTAGATATTTTGTTATAGAATTGTCTTGGTATGAGAATCCCCTTCTCGTGACATACAAACTTTTTTCCTTCTCTGTATAGCAATAAAACAAGAATATGTTCCTTTCTCCCTCTCTAATAATAAGTGAGAAGAAAATTCATAAATTTTATGAGTCTACATTTTGAAAATAAAGAGTAAGATGACCTAACGCTATGATAATTTATAACTAATCTGGTTATTATGTTGAGCCCTTTTAGGCCAAGTGTTGAAACTTCATATTTGATACCATTTTGTCACAAGCCCTAAATTATTAAAAAAAGATTAGCATAAATGCAATTTATGTGTCTTGAAACATTTGTATGCTACACCTTAGGGTTTCTATTAATCCTGTAGTCTCATAATGATAAAATTAATAAAACCTATATGTTTTTTTAAGCTATCATAATCAATCTTCATAATTAAGGACTTATGTAGTAATGTTATTGATTAAACTTGTTAACATTATAAGATTTTCAATATGCATCGTAAGTCCTTCAATTAACATTATATATGTACATATATTTATAGCATAGTATAATAATCTTATCAATTAAGTTATTAAGATTATAAGTCTTTCAATATGCATCTTAAGGCCTTCAATTATCAATATATACATATATCTATAGAATCATAGTTCTTTATAAAAAAAGGTGCATACTATATAAATCTAAAAAGGGAAAATGGAATATGACATTGGTTTTCTTTATACCCAATTTAAACTAGAATAATTCCTATGTTCTTATGACATAAATGCACATTAATTAACACTTCAATCTAATTGAAGCTATCCATTGTATAATGTTAACATTTTTTACTATTTTTGTCCTTTGCAAAGGTATGTGGGAAACACATGGAAAAGGTTAGGTGAGGTGTTGTCAAGCTTTAATGAGAATGGAATACAAGAAGATCCTAGTTGTTTCTCCTTAACATGTGTTACCTCATTCCATCACCACCTAGAGGTAGTACCAAATCTCGGTTTCAACGAGAACTTGGTATTCTTACGAGGTTTGTGCAAAATCCTAAGGCAATTCATTTCGCTCGCCTGGTTCACTATTTCTCTGTTTAATGAGATCTTTAATGAGTAATGCAATGTGTCTCACTATGTAATGACTATACTACATGAGGATCCATCCTATGCTTACTTTGTGCAAATCATCACATGTTTAAACTCTCTCTTTGTGGTAGGTTTCCTTGTGAGTTTTCTCTGCACGTGGTGTTCCTCCCTCGAAATTATTTTTTACAGTTTGTTGTTCATTCTTCGAAGTTTTTTCCACTATAGGAATGGTTTCCCTCAGAGGAAGACCAAATGTTTCTCTTACTGTAAGTACCATCATGTTTTTAAGTCTTTCTCCTGCTATTTATATTATTTTTCATAAGGCTTGAAGCTAACAACAATTGTTTTTTTAGGTCGGGTTTAATGCTAAATGCAAGGGCATTCTTTGATGGAGTCAATATAGTCATGTGCATATTCACACTCGTAAGTGATTTATAAGCTTATTTTAGTCGCATAAGTTTAAATCCTCAATTTTTCTTCACGATTAACTTAGCAGAATGAATAGGCACCACTAACATACACTTGTTGCTTTTGTTTTTGGGTCAAAACCAAATGACATGAATGACCATGTTCAAATCGAAATCGTGGGTGACGTTATTATTACGGGTATGTGTTTTTCTAATGGTTTTAGTCTCTCGGATTCGATGCTACAATTATCAACTCAAGTTGTATATATGTGTAACATCCCTCTCTATTGACCCCACTCTTATTGACATATTATTTGAGGAAACGTGCGTGCAAGTGATCCGGTTATGGTATATTATGATCTCATTTCGATTATGGGTTATATATGATGATGATGATGTGTTGTGACTTATTTTTATTTTGATGTATATATATTGGCAGATGTTATTGAAAAGTTTTCTTGAGTGTGCAGGACACATGACAGGGTATGGATGTTGATGGCATCAATGGAATTCTTTGGACTCTTTATTGAGTGAGGGAGTGGATTGTATTTGTTTGAGTATTTTATTTTATGCACATGTGATATATGATTGATTTCATTATGATTTATGTATATGGATTATTGACAATGTTTTTGTTAGTGGATGCGGGCTTGACAATGCTTGCAATCTGACTCACATAAGGAGTAAAGGGGTCATGGACCTAAATCATACATTTGAGGGAGAGGTGTGGCAGTGTACCTATCAGAGCCTACTAACGCTCCCGTCGTGACTTGAATTGTAAGTTAATGATTACTTAGTTCGAGAGGTCCATGATGTTGTGAGGGAGCACTGCGAAAGTTGTTCACGGATATTTCTAAGGGGCACACAATAAGGTAGAGTTCATATTACTTAGAATCCCTTAGTCTCTCACAAGGTTGATCGAGTAGAGTGTTGAATCCAAGGGTCAGAAAAACTTCCAAAACCAGTCAAAGGCATGTGGAACCCTTGGATCACGTAATTGTGTCTTGAAGGACAAGTCACATAATTAAAACATGAGTCAATAAATATAGGTGTCTTAGAAAAAATTGAAATGGTTAGACTGTGTTAGAATACAATAATTAATTAATTAGTAAATTATAATTTTAGAAGCCTAACAAGAGTCTAATCCTAATTCTAAGACTAAGTCTAAGTCTAAGTTTAATTAAGAGACTAATTAAAAATATTAAATAAATTAAATGAATTGAGATAAAATAAAACTCTAGGATAAAGGTGATTAAAATTTAAAGGTTAGATAAAATGCACATCTATGCATGAAATAAATAAAATGGGTTTTAAAATAGAAACAAATAAAATATGAGAGAATAGGTGTACACATAGAATAAGTATCTCGAGTCAAGCTACCACTAAGTCTAACTAGAAGAAGACTCCTAATCCAACTCTAACTAAGATCTAGTTAGGATAAACTSATTATATCAGAATCTGGGGAGCAAAGAGACAACTAAGAGTGAAAATAGGAACACATTGGGGAATGTGAGGGAAATTKRTTTTTTAAATAAAACAAAAATGGTAATTACTTGTGCAACTTGGTGAGAGGGTGACAAATGTGTCTCTSAATAATACTAGTTAAATTAATTAAAAATATARTTAATTGTRCATGAGGACATGTSTCATTGAKGATTTTTCTATAAAASAGATGTGGTAGAAAGGAAATGGATCTCACTTAATCTTGGTAATATTATCCTGCAAAAAAWTTGTGAACTSTGTTTTACTTGTGAGAGTTGGGAAATCAAGCTTGGAGAAAGAATGGAAGCTCTTCCTTGGGAGATAGTCMTTGGAGCTATTGTTTGTTGGTTTCTTGTGTGTGGACACTTTGCGGCTCTAGGGGATAAGGGGGAAGAAGAGTACCCCTAGAATCGATTGAGAGGTATTGGTGAAGTTTCGATGATTAGCAAGCGAGAGTGAAGAAGGAGCACAAGACCTTGAATGACATCTTGAAATATCATTTGTCATTGGTTCTGGTATTTTATTATGAAATTTTATATTTTTGAAGAGTAACTTTATATTTTAGAAACTTATGAAATAATAGTCGCTGCAAAAATGTATTGCATCTATGGATCAAAACCAAAAAAAAATATAATTTGATCGAAGAGTCAATGTATTTTTAGCAATTGAATTTTCTTGATTCGCTGCAAATTAGCTTACAACTTAGAAATCTGAAAATCTTTAATCGCTCCCAAAAAAAATCTCAACTATTAAATTTAGAAAATTTTATAGTGATTATCAAGTAAAATTCAATTCGGAGAATTTTAATTGGATAGAGTCACCAACATTTGGACATTGTGAAATTATTGACATTTATGTAAAATAGAATCTGTTGGTCACCCTAAAAATAAACTTGTTGAAATCCCGGAGATTTTAGTTTAATATAGTCGTTGTTGTCACAATGTAATGAGTGCACCGCCTCTGTGCAAATAGTAAATTGGTGGCTTGACCTTTTAGGACTCGAGACACCATCGGTGGATTTGTTAGTGGTGGTCGCCTTAACCTTTGTAGGCCACGAGACACCATCACCGCCTTGATTAATCTTTTTATAGGATTGAAGAGGCATTTTTGTTTGTATATATACCTGAAACGGATTGTAATTGGTGATGATTTTGAAAATATTTTTGAATCGAAGTTGCCATTGTGTATTCGGAGGTGCTCTCTTCGTTAATATTTTTTTTTATTTCAGTTTGTAAACTCATTTGGTTCCTTGATCGCATTTGCCATATTGTTTTTAATTTGATTAAACACAATAATTATTTGATTTTACCAATTGCAAACCCGGTATCATATTTATTTGGAGTTTACTTATTGCACAGAGTTTATTTAGTGCATGTATTTTATTTATTACGTGGAGTTTAGTTACTGCATGGATTTTATTTAGTATGTGGAATTTATTTACTCTGCAGAGTTTATTTAGTGCACAAATTTTATTTGTTGGCTTTAGTGAGGTGTTTGCATGAGCCAAAACTTGAACTCCGATCTGCCCTCCGTTTTTTACATTTAGTATCAGAGCTGCGAGTATATCCTACAAAGCATCCTGTCAATTGCTCATTTTAGCGCAGATAATTCATGTTGGTGCCCAATTTCACTTTCCTGTTTTTTTGTGTGAAGGTTTATTTGATTTCTTTCAAACTTTTATAAATGGCTACGTCTAGTAGTAGTTCTTCTCAGATCCAGGTTCTTGTTCTGAGCGATAAGACATATGACTCTTGGTATATTCGGATGAGGAAGATTTTTCATTCTCAGGATTTCTGGACTTATGTTATTGATGGTTATGCTGAGCCAGCTGATGCTGTAGTAGAATTGGCTCTGTTTAATGCTGGCTATGTTTTGCTAAAAGAAAATAGGAAGAAGGATGATAAAGCTCTTGGATTAATCCAACAAGGATTAAATGAAGCCATTTTTATGAAGATTGCTAGCGCTGCATCTTCGAATATGGCTTGGGACATTCTTGAAACCATTTATCAAGGTGTGTCCAAGGTGAAGATAGTCAAGTTTCAAAATTTGAGAAGGGATTTTGAAAATCTAAAGATGAAGTATAATGAAAGTGTTGATACTTTCATGAATCAAGTAATGAGTGTTGTGAACCAGCTCAGGTAGTATGGAGATGATGTTGAGAATAAAAAAATTTATTGAGAAAGTGCTGAGAAGTTTGCCCAAGAAGTTTGAACCTGTTGTGGTACACATAGAGGAATTTAAGGATTTAAGTCTAATGCAAATTGATGAATTAACTAGTTCTCTTATTTCTCATGAATCTAGGATATCTAGATATGAAGAAGGATCCATGGAGGATGTTTTCAAATCCCAATTGCATGTTACCAGATGCAGAGGCAGAGGAAGGTCTTATAATTATGGAAGAGTAGGTCGATTTTCTGGTCGAAGGGACAACATAACTGAAACAGTGTCTCAGGTGAAGTCTCAGCATATTCCTCCCAATTTAAGAGGGAGCAGCAACAAACCTTCGCAGCAAGAAAAAGAGAGGTATGATAAATCTAAACTACAATGTTATTATTGTAAGAAGTTTGGTCATTTTGCTAACAAATGTTGGAAGAAGCATGCAAATGCTAGAAAATAGTGTGCACATATCACAAATGAGTCTCAGGATAATGAAAATCATGTGTTCTTGACTTGTAATGTCACTCAGGAAAGTGATAATGATGTTTGGTTTTTGGATAGTGGTTGCAGTAACCACATGACTGGTAATAATGATTTATTTTCTTCTATTGATACTAGTATTCAGTCTAAAGTAAAATTGGGAAATGATTGTAAGGTTACAGTTAATGGTAAAGGTGTAGTTCTAGTTTACACTAAGGATAATCAGAAAAGAAATATTGATGATGTTTATTTTGTGCCTGGTCTAAAATGCAATCTTATTAGTGTTGAACAACTGATGGAGAAAAAATACAGAGTGTTCTTCAAGAACAAGGTATGTACAATCTATGATAAATTTCCTAGCAAACAGTTGATTGCAAGAGTAGAGATGACCAAGAATAAAATGTTTCCACTTGTTATGAGAAATGATTTGAGTGGTTCTTTGAATGCTTATAAAGATGGAATTTTAGATGAATCTTTGTTATGGCATTTGAGATATGGTCATTTACATTTTGGTGGCTTAAATCTATTACAAAATAAGTAGATTGTAAAGGGTTTGCCATGTATTCAACAACATGCAAGCTCTTGTGAGAGTTGTATACTTGGGAAGCATCACACAGATAAATTTGTTTCAGGAGTTTCTTACAGAGCAAAATTTCCATTGGAAATTGTCCACACGGCTTTGTGTGGACCTATGCAAACACCTTCTTTGTTTGGTAGTGTTTATTTTATGACTTTCACTGATTATTTCAATAGGAAGACTTGGTTGTATTTGTTGAAACTGAAATTTTAAGCCTTTGAAGTTTTCAAGAGGTTTAAGTCTATGGTTTAGAATGAGAGTGGTCAAACCATTAAGATCCTTAGGTTTGATAGAGGAGGTGAGTATACACTAAATGAATTCTTTGAACTATGTGATTCTCATGGAATTAAAATGCAGTTCACTGCTCGTTATACTCCACAGCAGAATGGAGTGGATGAAAGGAAGAATCAGACTATCATGGATATGGCTCGAAGCATGTTGAAAGAGAAGCATATTTCAAATGAATATTTGGGAGATGTGATTATTTTCTCTATTTTTATCTTAATTTGAAGTCCAGCCAAGACCGTGAGGGATCATGTACCTCACGAAGCTTGGGATGGTAAGCCTTGCAATGTTTCTCATTTCAGAATTTTTGGATGTATTTCATTTGAGCATGTACCTACAGAAATGAGGAGGAAGTTGAATGACAGAATCGAGAGATGTATATTTGTTGGATACAGTAAAGAGTCTAGGGCATATAAACTCTACAATCCCATCACCCATAAATATGTAATCAACAAAGATGTTCAATTTAAAGAAGATGAAGTTTCAGATAGAAGTATTGACAAATCAATTTTAGAGGGAGTTGTGTTACCCATTGAAGATGATGATGGAGTTGAGCAGGATGAAGGAGATGGACAGATGGTTCCACATCCACATACACCTGCAGCAAGAAGTCCAACAAGGAAAACACCAGATTTCAACCCATCTCAATTTAGAGAACTCAGAACTCATGAGCGTGGTGAGCCATCTGGACATGGTGGACATCAATCAGATTCACAGGTAAGTAGTGAATCAAATCCCACCTTAACTTCATTAAGAAATAGATTTAAAGGACAAAAGACTAGAAGCTTAAGAGAATTGTATGATCAGAATGAAGAATTAGACCAGATTTCAAATTTTTCATTAATGGCATGTAAGTTTTGATGAAGCGGCTAATGAAGATGTTTGAATAAAAGCAATGGATGAGGAGATTGATTCCATTGAAAGAAATAACACTCAGGATCTTGTAGATTTACCTTATTGGTGTTAAGTGGGTTTATAAGACTAAGTTGAATGTAGATGGTGAAGTTGAAAAGCACAAGGAAAGATTTGTAGCTGGGTTTAGTCAGCAACCCCGTATTGATTAGAATGAAACGTTTTCTCCTGTAGCAAAGATTGACACACTAAGGATGGTCTTAGCTACTACAATTCAAAATAAATGGATCATACATCATATGGACGTTAAGTCTGCATTTTTGAATGGATGTTTGGAAGAAGAGGTTTATGTAAAACAACCTCTGGGTTATGAGGTTAATAAGCACATAGATAAAGTTTATAAATTAAGGAAAGATTTATATGGATTAAAACAGGTATCAGAGTTTGGTATAGCAGTATTGATGAGTACCTGATTAGTGTTGGATTCAGTAGAAGTCCAAGTGAACCAATCCTATATACAAAGATAAACCATGAAGGTAAAATTTTGATTGTATGTCTGTATGTTGATGACTTAATTTTTACTGGAGATTTATCTGTAGATGATTTTAAAAATGCCATGAAAACAGAGTTTGAGATAACTGATTTAGGATTGATGAAGTATTTTCTTGGAATTGAAGTGGATCAATCTGATGGTGGCATTTTCATTTGTCAAACTAACTATGTAAATGAAGTATTGAAAAGGTTTAGAATGTTGAATTGTAAATGATCTACAACACCTATGGCAACTGGTATTAAACTTAGCAAGTATGATGAGGGATCATTTGTTGATCCAAATTTGTATAAGAGGTTGGTGGGAAGCCTTATGTACTTAACAACAACATATCATGTTTGTTGTAAGTTTGATTTCAAGATTCATGGAGACTCCGAAGAGTACTCATTGGCAAGCAGGAAAGAGGAGCTTGGAACAACTAACTTTGGTATCTAATACACATCAAGTTTAAATTTTGAGTTGATCGGGTATACTGATAGTGATTTTGCAGGTTCCATTGATGACAGGAAAAACACATCTGGGTATGCATCTAGTCTTGGATCTGGAGCAGTGGCATGGGCATCAAAGAAACAACACGTAGTGACTTTATCTTCTACTAAGGGAGAGTATGTTGCAACAGTAGCAGCTGCATGCCAAGTTGTATGGATGAGAAGAATCTTAAGTGAATTATTGTATGAGCATAATGGTTCAACTCAGATTATCTGTGATAATAAATCTGCCATTGCATTGTCAAAGAATCATGTCTTTTACAAACAAAGTAAGCACATTGATACGAGGTATCATTTCATTCGAGAGATGGTAACTGGTAAAGAGATTTATGTTCAGTTCTGCATATCTGAAGAACAATTTGCAGACATATTTACGAAGCCTTTGGGAAATGAATTGTTTAAAATCCATAGAAGAAATATTGGGGTCTTCAAGCTGTAATGCATTTTTTACAACAATTTTGTTTTACATATTTTTTAGTTCGTTTTGCTCTGAAATGATTAAGAGGGAGTATATCAGGATGTAATCATTTCACCGCCTTTGTGTAAACAATAAATCAGTGGCTTGACCTTTCAAGACTTGATAAACCATCGGTGGATTTGTTAGCAGTGGCCGCCTTAACCTTTGCAGGCCACAAGACACCATCACCGCCTTGATTAACCTTTTTAGAAGATTGAAGAGGCATTTTTGTTTATATATATACATGAAACGGATTGTAATCGGTGATGATTTTGAAAATATTTTTGAATCGAAATTGTCATTCTGTATTCGCAGGTGTTACATTGTTTTTTATTTCAGTTTGTAAACTCATTTGGTTCCTTGATTGCATTCACCATATTGTTTTTAATTTGATTAAACATACTAATTATTTGATTTTACCAATTATGAACCCGGTCTCATATTTATTTATTTGGAGTTTACTTATTGCGTGGAGTTTATTTAGTGCACAGATTTAATTTTATTTACTGCGCGGAGTTTATTTAGTGCGCGGAATTTATTTACTCGGCGGAGTTTATTTAGTGAGCAGAATTTATTTGTTGGTTTTAGTGGCGTGTTTGCAAACCTGTGTTGAGATTTGTCTCAGTCATTGAATAACTGTCTATATTTGGAAAATGGAACCTTGTCTAGGCGTTATAAATCTTAAGTGCAATTCCAAAATTTTGAATTTGTGTGGTCTTATAGAAAATTTTGTAAATCCTGTAAGTGAAGTTCATAAGATTGAAGCATAAATATAACGCATTTGGAAGCAAAATAAGAGATCACTGTCAAGATTATTTACAACTCGAAAATTGATTTCCAACTGTTCTTCGAAAAAAAAATTATATGCATCCCCAAACTAAATCTCGTATGGTCACTGTGTAATTGTTAAAATTGTGGAAACGATAACCCAAAATATCGTTTTTAAAATCAATTTAAAATTCAAAACTTCAATGCGTTATAATTGCTATTGGATTGGATTGCATTTGGGACTAAGATCTTATTGTCGTTGTCAAATTATTTGGAAGATCCCGTTGAATTTATTAGTCACTGCAAAATTGAATTTGTAACTGTATAATCCCAACTGTAGGGTCGCTGCAATTATTGGCATTAAAGTCTTGAAATTAGAATTTCTCATGGGTCTCTACGTCTTAGTGGACTTTTAGGATCGCAGCAAATCATTTAAGAAAATCTGGAAACTTGAACCTCCTTGATGCAACCTTATTAAAAATTGTTCGTTTAAGTCGGTACCCAGTAAATTATCTATCCTTTGCGTTGTTGAATAATTCTAGATTCTTAGAATCTTTGACACTTAATTAATTAGAACTTAAGAGTCAGTGTGTATAGACGTACTAATAAGGTATCCATTTCACTATAACTGTCATACTAGTTACATCATGGTCTAACGACCAACTGATGGTTGGACTACCACGACTTTTACCTGCCTTAAACCTTTTTGGGATTATGAAATATCGTTAATGCGTAGCGAAGACTATTTAGTCTAGGTACAAAAAGGGCACACTCTTAAGTTGCGCATTTAGAAATTTTTTATCTCATTGTAATGTTTGTAGTTTTATTCATGGAGTAATGATTTTCCTTACTTGTTGTTTGAAAGATTAGAGATGGTATAATGACGACCGGTGATATTATTCACCCTTATGAGAGTGATAATTTTGTATAAACAGTCAGTTTTAGCATCTCTTTTATATCATGTTATTCCTTGATTTATTTCATTAAGTAGTATGCTTACAATTTATTGATTATGTATTGGATTGGAAGGACTATGAATTAATGGTAAACAAACTACCTAGTGAGTAACTATATAATGGTTATAATGTAACTATATAATGGTTATAATGAAACTTGGTATATTATGTGTGTTGGCGCATAACCTCTTGGTAAACAAGATTATAAATAAAATTTATAAATGATAAGGGTGATACTCATTAGGGAGAATGTTCAAGGAAGTGAAAGCAATAATTGTAACTTATAATATCTTTTAATACAGTAAAAGAGATAGGTTATGTTGTCAGTATTGAAGAATTTAATTTTATAACACTAAGGATACAATGTAGAGTGGAATTTAGATGGGTTGTAAGATGTATTGGTACCTTATAACTAAATCAATGTTTATGAGAATTTGACTTCCTCAATAGGTGTTAAATGATAAAGACACTTTGAGATAAGATATCTATACATGTGATATAAGATAAAAGGTTAATTGTTCAAAATCCAAGATATAAATGGAAGTGTTAGAGGTATTAATTTAATGTATATTGTGAGTCTAATTTGAAGTGAAATCGATTATTTCTGATGAGGTTAATAATATAATGATGTGTTGAATTTAGTACCTATTTCTTGACGACTTAAAAGAATGTGTGAATTACTTCAGTACTAAGTAAAATTATTTTTACCCTTCATAAGAAAAATTATAGTAAGCTCTTGCATCAATACACATGAGTGTTTCTTAAATGTTTGTTTAAGCACAATAGATTATTCTTGTGTGCTCAGAAGAAGTTATGGTAAGTATTATTTTTTATCAATTCTTGAATTTTGAAATAGGATGGTGGTTAAAGGAATTAGATAACTCATTTTTCTTCGGAAAAGTCGTGAGTATTGAGACCTTAAATGGTCAAAATCAATCGGATGAATCTTGGACTTGAGCGTTGATTATGTGTCTTGGAGGTCCTAACCTTGTAGAGTTGGTTGGGAGGGTAGAAATTTTGTTTTCTTTATGTGATATGGTTGATCTATGAATAATAGTGATGTTGTATTATGATTCCTGTTGTTTAGTGATGTGATGAGATTACAATATGTAAATATTGAATATTAAAGTATTGCCATTTGTTCTAATTGTTGTTTAAAAAAAAAAATTCACTACTCTACTCACTTATAATTATGTCTTAATGGAGGGGACATTACATATGGTAACAGTGTCAATTCAAACCTGCAACATTGGACCATTATGCCTTCCACTATGTTAAGGTAAATGATTAATAATGTATCACAAGTTAATTTTGAAATTGTCCATGTAGGTAAACATGGTTAGAGGATGCAAGGGAAGTAGACGAAGTGGTGGAGGAAGAAGAGGTGTGAAAACTTAGATAGTATCCATTCCAAAGGGGTATAACCCCGATGGAGAATAACAAAATACTGAGCAGGACCAAATTGTTGTGGGAGATGTGGTAGGTGTGATGAGATCCTTCCAGATGATGTCAAAGACATTGATCAACTGCTTGGATCGAGATGAGGGTAGAGAATCTTTGCCCAATGAGGGTTCAAAGTGCCCTCCACATGGTAGTATTATTGTACATATTAAAATCAAGAAGGTGAAGTTTCTCGAGTTCTGGGGTGCCACGAATGGCTTAGCAGTTGAGGCATGGTTGGATAACATCGCGATATTCTTCGCACTTCATGATTACAACTCCAACATGAAGTAATGCATGGTGTTCTTCCAGCTGAAAGGGAGTGATCTAGTTTGGTGGAGGACACTCCTACCTCAACTAAACATTGTCATTGAAGATGTGTCATGGGAATTGTTTGAAGAACGATTCCAAGAGAGGTATTGGTCGAAGAAATTCATTGAGTGTCAATTTAATGAACTCAACGCTTTACGACAGGGTATTCGTAAGGTGTTGGAGTATGAATCTAGGTTCATGGACCTAATTAGGTATGCTCCACATATGAAAATAGAGAAGTTAAAGGTCAAAAAGTTTGTGTTCATCCTTAAATTCAAAATCACTAAAAAGGTGAGGATCTTAATGCCTCAAACATTGCATGATGAAATTCAGAAGGCCCTCATAGATGAGGAAGAGATGAACAATGGTGGTTAGGGAAGGAATCATTCTAGACTAACCTCATAGATGAGGAAGAGATGAACAATGGGGGTTAGGGAAGGAATCATTCTAGACTGACTAGATAGATGAAATCAAGATCACAACAACATCAGACACCAACCAGACATACTACATGGCATCAAGATACTCTTATAGGACCTATGTTCTCGGCATCGCGATAATAAACTCCTCAAAGGACTCCTTACAGAGGACCACAACACCAACAACAACACAGTCCGCAACAACAAAAACATTTTAGGTTTGTTCATCATAAGAGACCAGTGTCACGAATTGTTAGGCCAATAGTTTCTACTTTAGGAACCAGGAGCATTGGGCTGAAGACTGGATGTTGGACATGTAGAGAGCCACATTACCAATGATATTTTTCTATTGATAATGCGAGAGTGATGATATCATCAAGACCCACTACAGTTGGAGATTTGGGAAAGGTACATAGGATACATGTAGCAGTGAACAACTGCTAGGCCGAGCACAAGTCCACTATGCTCTAGATGTCTCGTATGATCACCAATCAAAATTTTAGTATATTGATGGATCCAAGTGCTACATAGAGATTTATTTCTAGTAATACTTAACTTTAAAACAAAATAGTGAAGTTTGACGAATGATTTGGGACATAGTAGAGTGATTATAGGGAGAAACTAGGGAGTATCCTTGAGGTTTATTTCTTCCCTACAACTACAAAAGAGTATTTGAAAGGGATTCGATCTATTTAAAATATTAGTGCTAAATGAAAAGGGCGAGGAGAAAGGATTAGAAAACCTTCTTGTAGTACAAGATTTTGTCGATGTCTTTCCTGAAGAGTTACCAAGTTTACCATGTGAGAGAGAGTTGGAGTTTACAATAGACTTGAAACCTGGAACTGAACCAATAGAAAGAATTCCATATCGGATGTCAACGCCTGAATTACAAGACTTATACGTCCAAGTGTGTTACCATGGGGTGCGCTATTTATTTTCATGAGAAATAAGGATGGATTCTGGAGACTTTGTATTGACTATCATTAATTGAATAAAGAGACGCTCAAGAACCATTATTCGTTGCCAAGGATAGAAAATTTATTTGATAAAGTAAAAGGAGCAACAATGTTTTCAAAGATTAATTTAATATCAGGATATCACCAGTTACGGATTAAGGAGGAAGATATACCTAAGAACATATTTAAGACGCGATTTAGACACTATGAGTTTACAATTTTACTGTTTGGACTCACGAATGCCACGGGAGTATTCATGAGTTTGATGAATGGGGTGTTCCACAAATACTTGGACAAGTTTTTCCATTTATTTATTGATGACATACTGATTTATTCTTGGATGAAAGAAGACCATGAAGAACACTTGTTATTGGTCCTACGATGTTTAAGAAAAAAAAAATTGTACAAGAAGCTATCAAAATGTTCTTTTTACCAATCAAATATTCATTACTTCGGACATATCATATCAGGTGAAGGTATTGTTGTGGATCCAATGAAAGTAGAGGCCATTATGGAATGGCCAGCACTAACCAATGTACAGTAAGTACATATATTTATGGGTTTAGCATGATATTACTGATGGCTCGTCGAACATTTTTCGAAGATATCAAATCCAATCATGAAATTGCAGAAGAAAAACAAGAAGTTCGTATGGACTAAGAAATGCGTGGAAGAATTCTAAATTCTCAAAGAGTTGTTAACAAGAACACCAATACTAAAGGTCCTCGACATGGACAAATAATTCTTGGTATGCATAGATGCATCCAAGGAAGGTTTAGGCGAATTTTCGATGCAAGACAATTGAGTGATAACTTACATTTCAAGGAAATTCAGAAGGCATGAGGAAAACTATGGAATACATGACTTGGAGTTATTAACATTGTATATGCCTTGAGATTATGGATACATTATATTATTGGATGTAAATTCGAATTAAATATAGATCATTTTGGATTGCAACATATATTTACTGAGAGTGACTTGAACGCACGACAAAGGCGTTGGTCAAAATTACTTAGCAAATATGATTTTGAAATTTCTTACATTAAATGAATGGTGAATAGAGTGACCAATGCATTGAGTCAGAGACCACACATATTCTTGACAATACCTGTTAAGACAAATCCTCGAGAAATGATTTTGTAACATCCTTCTCTTGCATGCACTTCATGTGACTTATCCTTGAGGACACTTGCGTGCAAGTGATCCGGTTCATTATATGACTCACTGCTTCGGTTACGAATTATGTTCATGAGACTTTGGATTATTATGTTATAATATGATTATGTATAAACATATCTTATTGACTAGTTTCTCTTGAGTGTGAAGGAATCTTGACTGATCAAGGGTGTTGATGGCATTGATGGACCTCTTTGGACTCCATATCGAGTCATGGAGTGGACTGTATGGTTTGACTATTTTTTTTATTGCATATGTGACATATGACGTGGTATATTATGATGTTTTTTATGAATCGTTGACATGTTTCATTGATGGATGCGGGATGACGATTTCTTGCTAATCAAACTCACATTTGGAGTAAAGGGGTCATGAACGACAATAATAGATATTGAGGGGGAGGTGTAGTAGCAGCCCTGCCACACCCTACTAGCACTCACGTCATGAATCGAACTATAGGTTAATGATTACCTAGTTCGAGAGATACATAATGTCGTGAGGGTAGACTGAGACATTCGCTCATGAAGATTATAAGGGGCACACAATAAGGAAGGGTCCTTGTTCCATGGAGTCCCTTAGTGTCCCACAAGTTCACCTAAAGGAGAATTGAATCAAAGGGCTTGACATATACCAAAATTAGTCAATAGGTGAGTGGAACCCTTGGAGCAGGTAGTGCATCTTGAAGGGCACGTCGCATAAATGAAACTTGAATGAAGGCGAGTGACACCCTTGGAGAATGTAGTCCATATTGAATGGAATGTCACGATGTTTAAACACAGGAGAGACAATGGACCTAGGGGCCTAGAAAAAAATATCTTACCTTGACATGGTTAGCCATAAATTAATTATGTATGAGTAAAGTTTATTATTTTTAATTTCTCCCTTAAAAATGTGTTAAGCCTAGTTAAATTAAAGCCTAGGTCTAAATGGGATATGAGAATTAAAAACAAATTCATTAAACAATTAATAAAGGGGAGATGAAGAAAAGAAAAGGGGGAAAATTGTATTTATAATTTAAGGGAGGATTAAATTATAAAAAAAAATTAATTGATATCTATGTGCAAAAAATGCTAAGTTCGAGCTTAGACAAAAAGGAAATTTAAATGCAAAAGGAATGTGGAACATAGAAAGGAATATAATCTAGAGAACTTTCCTAAAATGAACTCAACTAAGATTTAAGAAGGTTGTCATTCATTAAAGGACACTCAGGGAATAAAGTGACATCAAGAGCATTTTTAGGAATGCGTTTAGGTGGGTGAGGGAAATTGACAATTTAATTAAATTAATTAAATACATTTCTAGTGAAACTAAAGGATTAGGTTAGAAGTGTACGGGGGAGAATATTTCCTAATTAATTTTTAATAAAACTAATTTAACGTGAAAATGTAAAGGTCACTAAGGGGAACTCTATAAAAGAAAGAGAAGAGAAGAGGAATGGATAACTTTTTCGCAAGCAAGGTTATGCTACCAGATTTTTCTTGATTGATTTTTCTTGTAGGAGTTTTCATACCCAACTTAGATTGAGAGTGGTAGCTCCACCTTGTGAGGTGAGCTGGGATCTAGCTTATTCTATGTATTGTGTTCTTTGACCCTTTGTGGCTCGTGGGGCTCAGGAGGGAGAATAGTACCCCTAGCGTTGGATAGGAGGTACCGGTGAGGTCTCAATGATTAACAAGAAAGGAGATTGATGGAGCGCAAGAGTGGGACAAAAAAATTTGGATTCTTCGCCCATTTGTTACGATACACATGTATAAAAATTTCTATTGTAAATTTTTTAATGTTTTTGTATGTATAAATTATATCTTTATGAATGGTAATGGTTTTCTGGATCTGTGTGTGTGAATTTATGGGTTCCCCTCCCTTTTTATTTTTCGTCATGTACCTTTCCCAACTATAGATAGCATTCACATCCAAACTTTTCCATTGTGTTTCCACATCTCTAAGAATGTTTTCTTTTTTCCTTAGTTCTGCATTTTTGTCAAGCATAAACTCTCTGTGTTAATGCCTTTCTCATAGATGTTTTTGGGCCCTTATGCTTCTGAAGCATGTAAAGAGTATGGGATTAGTCAATTGGTTAAATTTTTTAAGGATTGAAACTTTGTAATGGCGATATTTCCCCTTTTTTCTTTAAAATACAACCCATAATTTATTGAGTGTTTCTCTTCTATTATGTTACCTGGGGCTACAACTTTATCTCGATCTTCCTGAGAACCTCAACATTATTTTACTGCCCCTTCCTCTAGGCTTAACCATTCCAAAACCTATTCACTCCCTGTAATTGTAAATTCATTTTTCATAAATTTTGCGTTTCCAGGGCCAGATCAGGTGTCAGATCGAGGAGCGGATAGAGTGTTGGATTAGAAGGCACCCAGTTTAATAACCAAGTTGTGGTGTGAAACTATGGTTTTGAGTCTTTGTGCTTAGTGCCTTGTGTAGAGTTGGGTTAGGAAAATCTTGTGATCTTTAGCCCTTGTGAACCCCTTTTCTCCTTTGATTTTTTAAAAAGTTGATTTATGTTTCTGATCCCTATTATTTGTACAGTTTTGAAGATATTATTTGTCTTAAGGAACCCCAAATTTTTTTCTAACCCTTGTTCAAAACTTGGTTTTATTATCGTTCTGTTGTTAGGGAGTTCTTTGTTAATTTATAATCTAGAACAAATTCATGGTGCAATCTTGAACTCATCGCTGGGTACAATTCAATTTCACACTGAACGTGTTTTCCCCTTGGTGTTTTATTTCTGGATTTCTCTCTTTGTTGGGCACTTAAAATCACCCATATATTGTTTTCTTCCTCACAATTTTATTCCCTTGATTTTTCTCTGAGTATGGAAATTAAATTTCACCTAGCTTCCTTCATCACAATTTTATGAGAATCTTGAATAACTATGCATTTACTAGGGTTAGGGATCTACATATTTACACAAGTTTTGGGGTTCATAAACTTTCCCAACACAAAATGAATTTGTTGTTCATGAATTCATTCTAAGTTGGAGAGTTTCAATTTCGGTGTTTAAAAAAAAATGAATCTTCTATGCCTGCATTCAATTATGAGTTGAAGTTTCCACATATGTGTATTAAAACAGATTTACTATGTATGCAATGGTTGCCAAATTTTATCCTTGATAGGATCTATTTGGGTTCCTGCATAAATTTTTGAAGGGCCTAAATTAAGTTCCTG
The DNA here is from genome assembly GCA_009831015.1 of Picea engelmannii. Classification (NCBI taxonomy): domain Eukaryota; kingdom Viridiplantae; phylum Streptophyta; class Pinopsida; order Pinales; family Pinaceae; genus Picea; species Picea engelmannii. The sequence continues at coordinate 157,892 of ML802016.1, forward strand.
ATAGATTTTTCATTTATGGAACTCATATTTGTTGGCTTTCTTTAGGTGTATTATAATTTTATTTTAGTACCGGTAGAGTCTTATGATGAGATATCCACTTGATTGATTAAATTTTAATACCTTGTTGATAATTTACTAGAAAACGAAATTGGGGATTTATGTTGCCAAACCTTTAGAAGATTCTGAAATTTTATTTAGTCTTGCTGTCATGGTATTCAACTCTGTAATTGTGGTTTTATCCTTGCTTTCTTTTAGAAAACAATTTCATAATTTAATTGAGTGATTCTCTTTATGTTTACTTTTAATTTTCTGAATTTAAATTTTAAAGTTTTTTTTTTTAATTCGAGAATGAGGTTAGGGATATAACCATAGCTTGAACTTCTAAGTCTCCTTGCAATCATTTCCTGGTCCCTCCCTAAAGGATTAATCGCTCAAAAATCAATTTGATGCGTGCATTTTTTCAATTGGAATTTCCCATAAATTTAGTTCCGTTTGGAGGGTCGGATGGAGGACCGAATGAAGGTTCAGATGGAGGATCAGATAAAGTTCCATATTGATGACCAAATTAAGATTCATAATGAAAACTAAATCATTTTTTCACATGTTCAGGGGTTGGAATAAATTCCAGAACTCTTCCTTGGATTCTTAAATCAAAATGTAACTTAACATCTAATTATCTATTAATTGTTACAACATATTGGAAGTTTTAATTCCTTTAATGAATTTTAGAAAGATAAATGCACTCTTATTTGTGGAAGAATAAGTTAAGGTCTTCCTTGAATTTATTTAATGGATATGTAATCCTTCAAATTCTTATTTATTACTTATGTTGACTTTATCAGTTTTATAATTGGGTACATGATGAAGGATAGCATGTTAAATCATTGTATTGTTTAAGCATGGTTGATCTCCTTTTATGATTCGTTAGATATGTAAGGTAACATGATGGGTGCTGATTGATATTGTTATGGATCCCTTAGACATGAGTTTAGATTTGACTCATTTATTGTAATTACACTATGATTCTAAAATATTTTAGAGCACTGCCTTGTACAAATTTCACTTAATCATTACCTGAAGGATGGATTGAGTATATCGGATTAGACCCGAAACTACAATTAATGATATTTATGTAACCAATGATTTCCCCGATGAGATGAATTGAGATATTTATAGTTTATGATGTGATGTGTCATTATTAAAAGAATGCATGTGTTATGGGTTGTTGGTTATTGTCTTAATGCATCGATATATGTATCATTTTTCACTGCAATGTTTTTCTTGCTTATGTCATGTAGTTTGTTAATGTGTTAATATTGTTCATTAATATGTCGTATGATGTGCCAATGTTGTAATTATTAATTGTTATGTATATTTCCTAATGAAAAAATAAAAATAAAAAAAATTGGTTGTTGTAATGGAGGGTCGTTACATATGGTATCAAAGCGGGTTCAACCCTGTGATTGTGGATAACCACCCCTTCCACTAAATTGATCCCTTTATTGATACTCATTTGTAATTAAATGATTAAACTTTCCTTGCGGTAATCATGGTTAGAGGACGCCAAAGAGATTCACAATGTGGTGTTGGGGGAGGAGGTGTAACGCCTCCAGAAGCACCCGCGCCCTAGGTGTCTAAACCAAAAGGGAAGAACCAATCCTTAGGAAGGATTTGATTTTTGTAAGGGATGTCGATGGTCTCACAAGGTCCCTCTAGGGAATGTCAGAGGCCTTGATTAACCATCTGTACTAAGATGAGGTAAGGGAACCTATATCCCTGAGGGTCCACAATGCACCCTAGCCGGACTGGTAGCATTAACGAAAAACTCGAGAGGGTTAAGTTCTCGAGTCCACGAGCACCATAGATGGCTCATTATCCAAGGCATGGTTGGAGAGAAAAGGCGAGGTGCTTCACACCTCATGGTTACGAATTCTAGCACAAAGGTATGTAGGGTGGTCTTCAGCTAAAGGAGAGCGCTCTTCTTTGGTGGAAGATGCTCCTATGTCATTTAAACATGGTCATTGAAGATGCTTATGGTAATAGTTCGATGAACAGTTCCAGGAGAAGTATTTGTAAGAGGAATTCATTGAGCACAAACTATATGAGTTTAGCACCTTACGACAAGGTGGTTGTATGCTGTCGGATTATGAGACTAGATTTATGGAGCTACATCGGTATGCCTTGCATTTGAACACGAAGAAACTAGAGATCAACAAGTTAATGTTCGACCTTAACTCTAAATTTTGTGTGAGAGTGAGGATATAAATCCCTTGGACATTGCACGATGTCGTCCAGTAGGCCTCATAGCTAAGAAGGATTTGATCGTGGTAGTTAGGGCATGACTCCTACAAGATTGTCTGGACTGATCACATCCGATGTGCAATATCATCAAGCGCCAATCGGGAAAGACATCTTGGTATCATGATACATCTATAGAACCATTTTTCATGACACCACAATGATAGGTTCCTCAGCACAAGATCCCTATAGGTGATGGCCGCCAACAACCACAGTTAGACTTGTCAGCAAAATAGACCAAGATCTTAGGCTGATAGGCCAACAACTTTTACTTCAGGGCCAAGAGTATTGAACTCAAGATGGGCATTGGACATGTCTATATACCACCTTACTAGAATTCTTGTACGGTTGAAAAGGATAGAGCGGTCGAGTCAACAAGACACACTACTCTTGGGGAGATGGGAAAGGCCCATAGGATTCATGACCATAGTGAATAACTGCTAGGTCAAGCACCAATCCACTGTTCTCGAGGTGTCAGGTACCATCACCAACCAAATTGTTACTATTTGTTAGATCCTGGTGCTTCAGAGAGATCTATTCCTAGTACCGTATAGCAGGGATTCAAATAAAGGAATTCAATAGGATGAGCTTATATTAGTCGAAATGGATTCGGGTGCCAACCACATGGTTAGAGAAAGTGGTATGAACAATCTCTTTGACGTACAGAATAGTGTAATGAGGTTTGACGTAAACATCACGATCTTAAGGTCTAATGACGATGTGATTAGTATGGACTAGTGGGAATCGTATGATGTGATGCTCAACGGTAAGACGAAGCGGTTGAGAGGGACCAACAATGAGGGGTTGTGGAGACTTTTCATTTACTACCATATATTGAACAAGGCAACGATGAGGAACCAATATCCATTTCCAATAATAGACGAGTATTTGATCAAATGAAAGGCATGACGGTGTATTCAAATATTGACTAAAGATCTGGTTATCACCAGTTGTGATGTAAGTGGAAGATATTCCTTAGCCCACTTTCAAGACGTGGTTCATACCCTATGAGTTTACCATTTTTACTTATAAACACCCTGGGGTATTCATGAGTTTGATGAAGGGGGTGTCATGCGAATACTTGGACAAGTTTTTTCAAATATTCGTTGACGATATTTTGATATATTCTCGTACTATGGATGAATATGATGAACATTTTATCCTGGTACTCTAATGTTTAGCAGAGAAAAAATTATTAGGGAAACTCTTTAAATGTTCTTTTTATCAATTGAAGAATCATTATTTAGGGCATGTTACCTCTGTCGAAGGTATCTCTATGAATCCAACGAAGGTAGAGGCTATTATGGAATGTCCTACACTGATGAATGTCCTAGAAGTGCGTAGCTTCATGGGTTTAGTGGGATATTCTCAGCAGTTCATTGAGGGTTTTTCGAATATGAAAAATCAGATTACAGAATTGCAGAAGAAGAATAGGTAGTTTGTGTGGAGCGAGAAATGTGTGGAATCATTTCGAGGGATAAAGAATTTGTTTAAGACATCATCGATACTAAAAGTCCCTAACATGGACGAGGACTTTTTGGTATGCATTGACATATCCAAGGAATTCTTAGGTGGAGTCTTGATGCAAGACAATTGAGTGATCGATTGCATCTCGAGGAAGTTAAGAATTCATGAGGAGAACTAGGAGACACACAGTTTGGAGTTGCTAGCCATCGTGTATGCCATGAGAGTATGGAGAAACTACCTGATTGGATGGAAATGCAAACTAAAAATAGGCCACTGTGGTTTACAACACATTTTTACACAAAGCAACTTGAACATGCGACAAAGGCATTGGTCAAAACTTCATAGTAGGTATGATTTTGAGATTACCTACATACAAGGAACAATGAACATAGTGGTTGATGCGTTGAGTCAAAGACTAGGCATATTTTCGGTGATACCTCTTGATACAAATCTACGTGAAAAGATTCTAACTATAGTGTGATGATGACTAGTATAAAGAGGTTAAGGAATTATGTGGGAAAAGATACCATGTTGGTACAAAAATTGAGGTATATACTGTGGAAAATGACGAATCATTGAGATATAATAACCGAATTACGTACCACCCAATGACGAATTGAGAAGTTTGATCTTAAACTAAGCTCATAAAGCAGTGTACATGTCTCATCTTATAGTCACAAAGATGAGGGCATACGTTAATACCTCATTCTTTTTGTAGGGATGAAGGTAGTCGTAGTTATCTACATGGTGAGGCGTGTATGATTTCAGCGAGTAAAGGCTAAACGTAGACAGATGACAGGATTACTACAACCACACGCTTTTATGGAATCGAAATTGGAGGTCAGTTCGATGGACTTTATTTTTTGATTTTCATTAATGACAAGGAGGCACAAATATATTTTCATGATAGTTGAAACTCTGACGAACAATGCACACCTTTTCCCCTATGCATACGACTTATCAAGCGCCAGGTATATCTAGAGTTTATATCAGCAATATATTGATACTATCGGAAGTACGAAAAGAATCATATCTGATAAGGGAATCGTTGTTTGTAAGATGATTTTGGGCGAGTTTTCCAAGAGGCCTTGGGAACACCACTAAAATTTAGTGCAGGATGTCCCTGAGATAGATAGGATTATCAAAGGAACGAACCAAATTTGGAAGGTTGTGTTGTGTATCTGTGTTTGGACCAACAAAAACACTTTGAATAGGTCTTGACATTATTCGTGCTTGCATTCAACAACAACCATTAAGGTACCATTAATTTCCTCTATGGGGGACCGTATCAGACTCCTTGAGCTAGGATAGACTCAAGGATGGGGTCCTCGTAGTACCAAAAGCGATCCAATAAATGGAAGAAAAATTACAAACGATAAGAAAAAGGGTTGGAATAAGCACAAGATCGACATAAGAGTTTTTTCGATGTGCATCGGGTGACCATAATTTTGAAGGGCCTAGCAGCTAACCATGCCTCATTGCTCAAGGCATTGCTCAATATTTATCTTATATCTATGTGTGAATTTAGGTCAGTGATCTTACACATGTGATTGACTTGAGTTCTTGGTGAATGTTTGGTGAGGGATCACTCACGGCGGAGACAATGTGATTTTTGGACCATCGTGTTTGACTTATACAACGTCGTACTATCGATCAGTTCAAGGTCTAGTGGGACAACTATAGTGCATACTCAACTACCTGGGAGGACGCATATGATATGCGTCGGAAATTCCCTTTTTGTTTGATAGATAGACATTTAGATATTATCTGATACCTTATGTATGCACTTGTATACTGTGAAACTTCGGAATGAAGTTTAAAGCAAGAGGGGGTGTATGTAACATCCCTGTCTTATGCACACCTGATGTGAATTATCCTTTAGGACACTTGCATACAAGTGATCTGGTTCATTATATGACTGACTTCTTCGCTTATGTATTATGATGATGACACTGTGGATTATGATGTTATATTATGATTATGTATAGATAGATGCTATTAACTAGTTTCTCTTGAGTGTGTAGGACTCTTGACTGATTGTAGGTGTCGATGGAATACATGGAGCTACTTCAACTCTGGATCGAGTCATCGAGTGGACTGTATATGGTTTGAGTATTTTTATTGTTGTATATGTGACATATGACAAGGTATATTATGATGTTGTTTATGGATCCCTGACATGTTTAATTGATGGATGCAAGATGAGGATATCTTTCTAATAAGACTCATATTTGGAGTAAAGGGGTCATGCATGACAACCAGAAATATTAAGGGGGAGGTGTGGAAGCAACCCTTCCACATCCTTCTAGCACTCCCGTCGTGGCTCGAACTGTAGGTTAACAATTACCTAGTTCAAGAGATCCACAATGCCATGAGGGCAGAGTGTGACAGCCGCTCATGAAGATTCTAAGGGGCACGCAGTAAGGTAGGTTCCTTTTTTCCTTAGTGGCCCTTAGCATCCCACACGTTCACCTAATGTAGTTTTTACTCCAAGGGATTCACGTCTACCAAAATCAGTAAAAATGAGAGTGGCGCCCTTGGAGCACGTTGTGCGTCTTGAAGGGTACGTCACATAAATGAAACTTGAATGAAGGTGAGTGACATCCTTCGAGAATGTAGTGCATATTGAAGGGAATGTCACAATGTTTAAACACAGATGAGTCAATGAACTTAGGGGCCTAGAAAACAATATCTTACCTTGACATGGTAAGACTTAAATTAATTATCTATGAGTAAATTTTAATAATTTAAATTTCTCCCTTTAAAATTTGCTAAGCCTAGTTAAATTAAAGCCCGGGTCTAAATAGGATATGAGAACTAAAAAAAAATTAATTAAACAATTAATAGAGGTGGGATGAAGAAATGAAAAGGGGGGAAATTAAATTTATAATTTAAAGGAGGATTAAATTATCAAAAATATTTAATTGATGTCTATGTGCAAAACTTGCTAAATTCGAACTTAGACAAAAAGGAAATTTAAATGTAAAAGGAATGTGGAACATAGAAAGGAATATATTTTAGAGAAATTTCCTAAAATGAACTCAACTAAGCTTTAAGAAGGGTGTAAGACATTAAGGGAAACTGAGGGAATAAAGTGACAACAAGGAGCATTTTAAGGAATGCTTTTAGGTGGGTGAGAGAAATTGACAATTTAATTAAATTAATTAAATGAATTTCTTGTGTAACTAAGGGATTGGGTGAAAAGTCTACAGGGGATAATATTTCCTAATTAATTTTTAATAAAACTAATTTAATGTTAAAATGGAAAGGTCAGTAAGGGGAAATCTATAAAAGAAAGGACAGAGAAGAGGAATGGATCAATTTTTGGAAAGAAAGGTTATGTTGTCAGATTTTTCATGACTGATTTTTCTTTTGGGAGTTGGGATACCCATATTGTATAGAGAGTGGTAGATAGACCTTGCAAGGCGAGATGGGAGATAGATTATTCTATAGATTGTGTGCTTGGCCCCTTTATGGCTCGACGAGCTCAAGGGGAATCATAGTACCCTTAGCGCTGGCTAGGAGGTACCGGTGAGATCTCAACAATTAGCAAGCAAGGATCTAGACGGAGTGCAAGAGCGGGACAACAAGCTTCACATTCTTCGCCCTTCGGTTACGGTACACATGTATAAAAGTTTCTGTTGTAAATTGTTTAATGTTTTTGTATGTAGAAATTATATGTTTATGAATGGTAATGGTTTTCTGGATCTGTGTGTGTGAATTTATGGGTTCCCTTCCCTTTTCATTTTTCAGCATGTACCTTTCCCACCTAAAGATAACATTACCATATGAACTTTTCCTTTGGGTTTCCACATCTCGAAGAATGTTTTCCTTTTTCCTCAGCTCTACGTTTTTGTGAGCCATAAACCCTCTGCACTACTCCCTTTCTCATAGAAGTTTGTGGGGCCTTACACTACCCATTCATGTAAAGCGTATGGGATTAGTCAACTAGTTAAATGTTGTAAGGATTGCAACTCTGTAATGGAGGTATTTCCCCTGATGTCTTTAAAAGACAACCCATAATTTATTGAGCATTTATGTTTTCTTATGTTCAATTTCTGAATTTTATTTTCGAAGTAATTAATTTTTTGAATGAATTGGGGTTGCAGCTTTAGGTCGACCTTCCTAAGAACCTTAGTGTTATTTTAATATCCCTTCCTTCATGATTACCCATTCCCAAAGCTATTCACTTCCTGTAATTGTAAATTCGTTTTTCATAAATTCTCTATTTCCAGGTATGGATCGAGGGTCGGATCAGGTGTTAGACCGAGGAATAGATGGAGTGTCAGATTAGAAGGAGCCCCATTTAATGACCAACTTGTGGTGTGAAAATCTGGTTTCGATTCTCTATCCTTAGTGCCCTTTTTAGAGTTGTGTTGGGAAACTCTCGTTATCTTTAACCCTTGTGAACCCTTCTGATCCCTCTACTCTATACAGTTCTGAAGATATCATATGTCTTAAGGAAACCCAGATTCATTTCTTACCCTTGTTGATAACTTGGTTTTATTATCATTCTGTTGTTAGGGAGTTTTGTGTTAATTTATAATCTTGAATAAATTCATGGTGGAATATTTATTTTTTTTTGAATAAAAAGTGGGACCTTATATTAATGACATATGTGTGTTGTACAATGGAAAGTATGAGCCCAATGTTCTTCCACAAATGGGAAAATAGAACAAGTGGCATCATGATGTTTAGAAATTGATACATCATCCTGAGTGCTAGCACTGTTGTAGCATGAACAAAAAAAGTTTGAAACATTTTCTGTAACATGTCGCTAGGACTAGTTGTAGATAGAACTACTATAATCCTAACTACATAAACATAATAAGAAAAAACTGCATGATCATCTATCTTATCATTGTGGTGAGCTAGACCATCAATCCTGCAACTAGAATCATAAAAAAAGACAAACCTATAGACATCAATCCTTAGCTGAGCTGGGTTGTCCATGAATTGTGTAGGCCTGGGTGAACCATTGTCTGCAACTAGGGAAACTGCCGCACATAAGAGCATCGGTCAAGGGATTGATAAGTATGTCCATCCTTTGACCAAGGATGCTTTAGGAATGCATTTGGTCATCCTGTCTCTGCATAATTTTGAATAGGAGAAGAAGGTGCTCCTCCACCATGCAGTTGGAGAAATCATTAGGCTACTCCTCCTCCTCTTCCTATCCAACAACTTCTTTGATTATTTCATTGGCTACCACTTGGGGGGCTAGGAGATTGGTGGAAAAAGGAGGGTGTGCGCCCAAAGGTTGCACCTCCAATTTTACCAAGTTCAAGCTAGGGAGAGGAGGAGGGATGGACAAAGGGAGGTGAGCTCTAGAGGAGGAAACTTTCACTTTGACAGAGCTGACATTGTGGAACTAGAGAAAATTCAACTAAAGAGTCTCTTTCATCCTCTGGGAAGAGTGTCAAGGGATAAAAAAATGATCAGTGAGAGCTCATTGGGAAGGGGTGAGACTATTGGCTCGAGAGATGATGTTTTAATAATGAGAACCCCTATATCGAGTGTAACACCCGTTCCCCCCCAGTTTGTAAATATAACTATATTGACCAGGGAATTATGGCAAACGGAAAGGTGTGAATGTTTGATTTGATTTACCTTTGTATAAAAGGTTGATGAATGTAAATTTGTTATGAATATGTGTTGCATGACTGCTAGGAAGGGGATGTGCTAAAAGAGACCATGATTTATAATGAAAAGGTGTGGGAAGGGGCCCGAAGCGGTTGTGTTAACTTCCATCGAGCTATTACTATGCTGGTTTTAATTCGTCAAGATCAGAACAACACTCTGACCCAAAATGAATTATAGTTAGGATGGTAGGTGGGAAGACCTCCTCAAGAGTTAATGAGGGGATGGGGAAGACCACACATTTTTAAGGCTTATTGGCCTGACCATGGACTGGGAATTCAAGCCACACACAATCTTGTTGAGGAAGGCAAGAAAGGAAGTGTGGTGTGGGAAGAGAGGACCAATGAAGAATGTAGAGACGATACTGGAAACCCTTTGGTCCAAGGAAGGATTGAGAGCCAAAAGTGAGTTGAGATCATAGAGAAGAGAGACTGAGTTAGGAGAAGGAGAGTAACCTTCATCCTCATCTATTCCTGTATAGGGAGAAGGAGAGTAACCTTCGTCCCTAACTTACGTTGAGCTAGAAGTAATAGATTGAATCTCAAATCATCGCGGCCTAAGCTCGGGGGTGGCCAGTGATAAATCCATTGGGAGTGACTGAGCCTATGGTTGTGTGGAAATGAGCACCCCTCTCAGTTGTCGCATCATGCCTTGTGGTTATAATAAGTGTTTTATGCTTTGTATTTTGAATTGAATATCATGTAATCCTCATGTTTATACACCCATAAATAGTTTATGTATGGAATGATTTCCTGGTGTTTTAGATTGGAAGTAATGGATGCATGTGTATACTTATATGCCATATCTAGTTTGTGTATAAAATAATTAAGTCTGGAGCATGATTCCATTCCACTGAGAATCGTCCCATCTGCTTGATTCTCATGATGTTCTAATTTAATTCCTCGAAAGAACCTTCCCCAAATAATTGCATCATATCTCAGAGTTAGAGTAAGCTCCTTCGTATGGCTACCACTATGGTAAACCCACAAGTTTACCTTGCCCCAGTCTCATCTCTCCTAACTCAATGAGTTACGAAAGCACTTCATTCAAGTCAGTATCCTAGGGACTTTGAAACGCACCCTAGCTCTTATCCCGAAACCCGACTAAGAGTAGGGATAATTTGACCAAGAATCATTTGAAGGTTCAGGTGACTTGGGTCTGGGAACCCTGTGAAAGAAGGAGTTATTTTTCGAAGGTTTCGGAGCCACGGAAGCTTGAAGCTATGAGAGGTTGAATTTCATTTCCCAAGTTCAGATAGGATAGCAAGTTCAAATAATAAAAGGGAATATTCTTTCATTTGGGAGAAGAACGAACGAGATCCTTCGGGAAGGATCTGAGGTCTATCACGACCATTAGATTTGAAGAGGGAGTGCAGGCATTAATGCCTCGACTCCTTCAGTCTTCACAAGTAGCGATGAAATATGGATCGTAGATCCAAGGATCTATAGAGACCCTCCTTGACCATCCATCGTAAGAATACACATGGTGAGAGATCAACATTTCGCTAACTTTCTACTGAAAGAAGTCAAAGGGTAGAGTTTTTTGAATCGTGATTTGATATGAACCATAAAATAACAGGAGAGCCATGACCATTGATCTGGGTGAGGGGATATCGGGAGTTCGAGAATCAGGCTTTCAAAAGATAGGTCTTGGGTTATGTTCCAAATTTACAAAATGCAAAGCTCGACGAGTTTGGTGAATAAGCCCCAGGTCATGGCAACTGGTCGTATGGGTGGAAGATTAAGGGAGGAGCTAATGGAGATCAAGATTTTGGGGAACAAAGAGTCATAGTTGGCTCACGTTCATTATCCCTATATGTGAAATTGCGACATGATCACATTCGTCGATCAAGGGGATAGCACAGGACCATAGATCTGGCCTTGGAGAGAAACCAGAGGTTGGGGATTCGTGGAAACAGGAGTTAGGATTGACTCACATGCAGAAGTCCTGAAGTCCCAAAATGCAAAACACCCTTTTATTGGTGTGTGGTCACAACCTGTGGTCGCATAGGTGAAGCCCGCGCCTTGTGCATGTTCGTGCTAGTGGGGTTTGAATAGGGCCTCTGGATCAAATAGTGGGATTTCAGCAGGAAATCAAAGAGCTAATCTGACTCGTGAATGAGAAATTTTATTTAGTTATCATACAAAGACTGGGGGTGTTACAAATTGGTATCAAAGCATGGTTACAACACTCGTCGTGCTTGGGCTCATGAATAAGCACATTAAAGGGTGACATCTTACCTTACTCCCTTCCTAAAAAGGTTGGTTAAGCCCTTATTATAGAAATAATGACAACTTACTACTGTGTGTGTATGCATTACTGTTATGTGTGTAGGTATTTAAGAAATGTGAATTACGTGTTGGTTATGAACGAATATAATGTTGGCTAACAACAAGTGTTTTGTCTGCACGCAAGCGGATGATCAACCGCAGGAAACTGTAAATGTATACAATGGTGACGCGCCATGAAGTGGGGGATGGATCCCACAATAGAGATGAAGAGTCTGACGAAAGGAGGGCGGTAGAGACCCCTCAGTATATAACTGAGACCGTGAGGAGTGTAATCGTCAAAGTACAAAGTTGTAAGGCCAACAACGAGAGGTTGATAAAAGAGCAAGAGAAGCAAATGGAAATTAATGCAGTCTTGCTACAGAGTTTATCAAACATACAAAGACAACTGTAGCATGGACCTGACACCATTCATGTGGACCGATGACAAACAAAGAGGAGTCGAAGTCCACCCAAGATACAGAAACGTTGTCTTTTAAGTGGCCACACTGGGAAGAGTACATCGAGAAAGGTCCAACCCAGATATAGGAGACAAGTGTCGGATGATTCCTCTCGAGAGGAAACTAGCGACTCAAAGGGATCTTCTGGTAGTAGAACTAGTTCACATTCTCAAAGAAAACAAAAGAAACGAAAGAATTCCAAAAGTCATAATCTCAAAGAATTCAAGAAGGCCAAACCACCATATTTTGATGGTGATATCAAGAAGGGAGAGGAATCGAAGGCCTGGATTCTTGGACTAAAGAAGTATTTCAGAGTCCATGACTTCTCAGAAAACTTGAAGGCCTGAGTAGCCACTTTCAACCTAAATGGAAAGGCTTCCATTTGGTTGGAAGACCTTAACAATGTGAAAGGGATTCATGAATAAGACCTATCTTGGGAATGGTTTGAAAAATAATTTAGGAAGAAGTATCTGTCGGAAATGTATTTCAATGAAAAGACTAAAGAATTCTATGAAATCAAGCTAGGGAAACTCACTATAGAGGAATATGTCAGGAGATTCCTTGAGTTGCTAGGGTACATACCTTACATAAAAGTGGAAAAGGTGAAGGTGAAACGATTCATCAGTGGACTACCTAAGGACTGTCACAACATGATTGAGTTTGAAAAGACAAGGACTCTAGAAGACACTATCCAAAAGGAAAGATATTGTTATGAGTAGTTTGGGCTTCAGCTAGAACCTCACGAAGGCTAGAAGAAGAAGAATAGTTCAAGATTCTAGAAAAAGGGATTTAAATCCCCAAGATTTAAAAACTATAAGAAGGATTCAAGGATGAGATTTCTGAACTAAAGTGTACACTAGCAGAATTTCCCTTCCTAGAGAGGAAATACACCTCTTGGATCAACCCGAGGAAAGATTGATAACCCAAAGAAAGAACCCTTGAAATGTTGGGGTTGTGGAGAAGAACATATACTGAGGCACTGTTCGCATAGACAACAGAGCAGTAGGATAATTTACAACATCCAGGAAGCTACCACCGTCAATGATGTGGCAAGGAGTATGCCATGAATTTATGCAGCTGTGGATAATAAACAACCTAACCACCAAGCTTCAGTGGTGGATATGGAATGTATGATCACCAACCATCTAGTGTCTATTTTAATTGAACCTAGTTCAAATTTGAGTTATGTGGCCCCTCAATCCATTGATAAGTGTAAATTATAGCCACATAAACATTCCAAGCCATGGTTGGTGTAGTTAGCCACTGACACCAAAAGAAAGGTAGCGGAGGTCATATCAGCTTGCCAATTTGCTATGGATGTATTTTCCACCCAAGCTACCCTCAACATACTACCCCTAGGATCGTATGACCTGTTGATTGGTATGGATTGGCTAGATGAATATAAAACTAAGCTGGACTGTTACCATAAAACCTTAGAATGTGTAAATGAAGAAGGGAGAAAGATAACCCTTCAAGGGATCCAGAAAATTGTCTCGGTGAGATGAATATAAGCTCTTCAAACGAGAAAGTATTGTATAAAAGGATGTCCTCTATATGAGATACATGTGTTGAAATCGGTTGAGGATGACAGACCAATACTAGAAGACCACCCCATACTAAGAGAGTATAGAGATGTGTTTCTGAAAGAGGTATCAGGTCTACCTCCGAGAAGGGACATTGACTTCTCAATAGAACTTGCACCAGGAGTGGTGCCAATGTCTAGGACACCCTATAGGATGAGCACCCCCGAGCTAGTTGAGCTTAAACTATAACTAAAATAAATGATGGTCAAAGTCTATATCCATCCCAACGTGTCTCCATGGGGAGTACCACTCCTATTTTGGAAGAATAACAATGGTACACTCCAACTGTGCATATATTATAGACAATTCAATAAGGTAACCATAACGAACAAGTACCCCTTACCCAGAATTGATGACGTGTTAGATCAATTTGGAGGTGCTTCCATCTTCTCAAAGATTGACTTGATATCTGGATACCATCAAGTCTGAATCAAGGGTGAATACATCCACAAAACTGCCTTCAGGACGATATTTGGTCACTACGAATTTGTGGTAGTACCATTTGGATTAACCAATGCCCCTGCCACTTTTATGTGCTTGATGAACAATGTACTCAGTAAATTCCTAGAAAAATTTGTACTCGTTTTTATTGACGATATTTTAATCTACTCCAAGAATAGAGAGGAACATAAGGAACATCTTAGACTTGTTCTTCAAGTGCTAAGAGAATATCACCTCTGTGCCAAATTTAGCAAGTGTGACTTTTTCCAGAAGCAAATACATTACTTGGGCCATGTCATATTTGAAGAAGGGGTAGAAGTAAACCCTGACAAGATCAAGTATATCATGGAATGGCCTACCCCAAAGGATGTTTCAGATATGAGATCCTTTATGGGCTTAGAAGGATACTATAGGATATTTATAAAAGGATTCTCCAAGATTGGTTCTCCAATCATTACCCTCCAGAAGAAGGACGATAAATTCATTTGGACACCAGATTGTGAAGAAAGGTTTCAGTCCCTAAAATGCCTTCTGACCCATGCTCTCATGCTGAAGATCGTCGATCCCGAAAATGAATTCCTCGTGTGCACAGATTCCTGCAAAGAAGGAATCATAGGAGTCCTTATGAATAAAGGAATCCTAGTTTACTATGAAGGCTGCAAATTGAATGAGCATGAAGTCAACTATGTGACCCATGATTTAGAGTTGGCCGCCATGGTGCACGCCTTGAAAATGTGGAGGCATTACCTCCTGGGTAGGAAATTTGTACTTATGACAGACCACTATGGGTTGCGACGTGTGTTTGACCAACCAAAACTCAATGCTAGACAAGCTAGGTGGATGTCACTCCTTAGCAAGTTTGATCTCGAAATCAAACATATCAAAGGAAAGGAAAATAAGGTGGCAAATTCCCTTGGCAGAAGTATGAAAACAATTCACCTGGAAGCGGTGAGCACTTGCAAGATGAATGTCAAGTAAAGTGTCAGGAATGCACAAGAAACAGACGCATTCTTCCAGACTATGACCTCGTACCTAGAGCAAGAACCTGAGGGATAAAGTATGAAGGCTACCAGATGCTAGATGGAGGTCTGCTAACTTACATAAATAGATTGTATATTCAAAACTTTGATGACTTGAAGAGGTTCATAATGGATGAACTACATAAATGACCATATACTGGTCACCCAGGACACCAGAAGATGATCACGGCCACCAGGAAATAATTCAATTGGCCTGGACTGAAGAAAAACATAGCTAAGTACTTAGATAAATATCTAGAATGCCAGCAGGTTAAATAAAAACATCGGCACCCAATAGGGTTATTACAACCTCTACCAATCCTGGAATGGAAATGGGAGAACATCTCCATGGATTTCATCACCGAATCACCATAATCGGCTAGACAGAATGATGCCATCATGGTAATGGTGGAAAATTAAGAAAGATCGCTCACTTTAATCCCATCAAATCGAATTTCAAGGCAATAGATTTTTCCAACATATTCATGAAGGATATATTTAGACTACATGACATGCCTAATGAAATCGTCTCTAACAGAGACATGAAATTTACTTCAAACTTTTGGAAATCCTTGATGACTGGTCTGGAGACCAAACTATTGTTTAGCACAACCTATCATCCTCAAACCAATGGACAGATGGAAAGAGTGAACCAAATATTAGAAGACATGCTAAGGATGCATGTAATGCATCAACGTAAAAAGTGGGAAGATTACTTGCCATTTGTGGAATTTTCCTACAACAACGGCTACCAAGAATCACTGAAGATGAGTCCTTTCATAGTCCTCTATGGTAGGATGTGCAACACTCTAGTCAGTTGGAGTAATCAAATGAAAAAAATTATGATTGGACCCGACATGTTGAAATAAATGGAACAACAAGTGATTCAGATAAAGCAAAATCTGAAAATAGCTGAGAATAGAAAGAAAAGTTATGCCGACAGAAAGAGAACCCCCAAAGAATTAAATATGGGAGACCACATCTATCTAAGAGTTAGGCCCAAGAAGACTTCCCTGAGGATGGGAGCCTATTTCAATTTTGCACCTCGGTATTGTGGACACTTTGAATTCTTAGATTTAGTGGGACCAGTAGCCTATAGAATAGTACTACCTCCCACAGTAAAGGCACATAATGTTTTCCATGTTTCCTTATTGAAGAAATATATAGATGATGCTAATCATATAATTGACTGGTCTGTGATCCATGTGGAACCAGAGGGATATTTCCTTCCATAACCCCAATGCATACTAGACAGGAAGGAAACCTCACTCAAGAACCAAACCATTGTGCAAGTGAAGGTACAGTGGAAACACTTTGTCCCAAATGAGGCTACGTGGGAAATGGAAGATTCCATGAAACAAGCATATCCGATTTTGATTAGTTCTATACATACACATCATGTTGATAGATATAACATCAAGGATGATGTTGCTTTAAGGGGGAGGGAATTGTAACACCTTGTTTGCCCGAGTTTGTAAATATAACTATATTAGCGAGGGAACTATGG
>ML802016.1:174621-206279 GCA_009831015.1 Picea engelmannii
TCGTTGCTCTGTCTTCCTTATTGCCTTTCTGCTCAGATCATTTGCAATGTCCGGGTTATGGGCCCACCACGCTTTCGCTGCGCAACTCTGATTCTTCTTCACCCATGAATCACCACAGCAAGCTCCAATAGCCACTGCAAATTCCCACTTTGTCAACAATCTAATCTCCTCTTTGAACCGTGTATTTATAGCGTCTATGCACCTTTTGCATGCAATGTTTTCCATGCCTCTGCATGCACACTCTGCGTCATTATCCTCCACCTCTTGAGTCCTCTATCAGATCATCATCATCACTCTTCAGCTTCTCTGGTGATTATACATCGGTCTTCTTCGACTTCTCTTAGCAGATGTCATCAGTGGTTTTTGGCAGTCTCACAGTGTCGTGCCTCAGTAGCCCTCCAATCATTTCTTGATCCAACGGTTCAGATTAAATCGGGATTTCATATGTCGCGATTTCGACATTTGCGATGACATAAAAATTATGTCCACGGGATTCGCGATTTCCCAATTTGCGATGCACTTCAACCCTCCTGGCTGAGCCTTGGTCCACGTGACCGTCATATCGTGACCACAACTTTACCCCATCGGAGCTATGGGGTTTGTGATGCCTCTGTCCTCCTTCTCTGCTATGCTGACAGTTGTTCCCCACTTATCGGGGTTTCGCGGATCGTGATTTTACAATACACAAATCTCTTGTCATTAACATCTCTGATTTCTCGATGTATAAAGTGCCGACGGTGCCCTATCCTTTGCCACGCGTCCTTCCAGATGGACGGCTCTGATCTTTTCGGGGTTTCGAGACCTGCAAGTCCCAATGCCTGGTGTCTCGGATCTCCGATACGAACGATCGTGCGACACGTGTCCTTCTTCAGATGGACAACTCAGATTAACTCTCGGGGTTTCGAGACTTACGATGTCTCAACTTTCTTGTCCTCGGGAACTCTGATTTCCCGATGACCAATATCCTGTCTCTTGCTAGATCTCCGCCACGTGTCTTCGCTAACAAATGGTCCAGATGCGATCTTGACTCAAACGGTTGTGATCAAATCACAATATCGCATTTCGCGATTTCGGAGTTTCTGTTGCCGTGTGTTCTTGACATATCAAAGTCCCGATCCCCGAAACTCCGTTCCTCTGCTGACGTCACTCATGGTTTGACACGAGTTAACTTCTACCACGTGTCACCCTGATTCGTTACCCACATGTGCCTCAATTGCTTGAATCAGTCTGACACTTGTCACTCCCTGGTTGTGCCACGTGTCACTTTGCTGACGTGACCTGTTGACGTGTGTTGGATCGATGGTCCATATCTCATGCATGTTTTAACGGCTGCGATCAAATCGCGAACTCGCACATCGCGAAATCGGAGTTTCCGTTGTCATGAGTTATTTTCATTTTGAAATCGCGATCCCCGATTCTTCGATGAATGAGATCAACGGTCCAGACCTCTTTTTCGCTTTAACGGCTGCGATCATATCGTGAAATCGCATATCGTGAAATCGAAGTTTCCATTGTCAAGTGTTCTTTGCATTTTGAAATCGCGATCCCCGATTCTCCGATGGCTTATCTCCCTCGCAGCTTCTGTATATCTGACAGCTGTCAGGGTTTGCTTCCAATCTGATGGCTTAGATCACTTCTTTTCTGCGCTTAACTCCTGTGCTTAACATCTGCGCAGCTTCTCCCAATCCAACAGCTGTCGGGATTTCCGAGTGAGATCTGACGGTTCTCGGTCTCTTTCCTATGCTTCTTGTGCATATAAGACTGCTATTCCTCCTGAGCTTAATTTCCTTTGTCTTTTGTTTGCCTGTCATCTTCACTGTTGTACTTGCCATCAATGACAAGCATATGCTATATGTTACACATTTCCAACACTCCTACCTCAACTAAACATTGTCATTGAAGATGTGTCATGGGAATTGTTTGAAGAACGATTCCAAGAGAGGTATTGGTCGAAGAAATTCATTGAGTGTCAATTTAATGAGCTCAACGCTTTACGACAGGGTATTCGTAAGGTATTGGAGTATGAATCTAGGTTCATGGACCTAATTAGGTATGCTCCACATATGAAAATAGAGAATTTAAAGGTCAAAAAGTTTGTGTTCATCCTTAAATTCAAAATCACTAAAAAGGTGAGGATCTTAATGCCTCAAACATTGCATGATGAAATTCAGAAGGCCCTCATAGATGAGGAAGAGATGAACAATGGGGGTTAGGGAAGGAATCATTCTAGAGTGACCTCATAGATGAGGAAGAGATGAACAATGGGGGTTAGGGAAGGAATCATTCTAGACTGACTAGATAGATGAAATCAAGATCACAACAACATGAGACACCAACCAGACATACTACATGGCATCAAGATACTCTTATAGGACCTATGTTCTCGGCATCGTGATAATAAACTCCTCAAAGGACTCCTTACAGAGGACCACAACACCAACAACAACACAGTCCGCAGCAACAAAAACATTTTAGGTTTGTTCATCATAAGAGACCAGTGTCACGAATTGTTAGGCCAATAGTTTCTACTTTAGGAACCAGGAGCATTGGGCTGAAGACTGGATGTTGGACATGTAGAGAGCCACATTACCAGTGATATTTTTCTATTGATAATGCGAGAGTGATGAGATCATCAAGACCCACTACAGTTGGAGATTTGGGAAAGGTACATAGGATACATGTAGCAGTGAACAACTGCTAGGTCGAGCACAAGTCCACTATGCTCTAGATGTCTCATATGATCACCAATCAAAATTTTAGTATATTGATGGATCCAAGTGCTACATAGAGATTTATGTCTAGTAATACTTAACTTTAAAACAAAATAATGAAGTTTGACGAATGATTTGGGACATAGTAGAGTGATTATAGGGAGAAACTAGGGAGTATCCTTGAGGTTTATTTCTTCCCTACAACTACAAAAGAGTATTTGAAAGGGATTCGATCTATTTAAAATATTAGTGCTAAATGAAAAGGGCGAGGCGAAAGGATTAGAAAACCTTCTTTTAGTACAAGATTTTGTCGATGTCTTTCCTGAAGACTTACCAAGTTTACCACGTGAGAGAGAGTTGGAGTTTACAATAGACTTGAAACCTGGAACTGAACCAATAGAAAGAATTCCATATCGGATGTCAACACCTGAATTACAAGACTTATACGTCCAAGTGTGTTAACATGGGGTGCGCTATTTATTTTCATGAGAAATAAGGATGGATTCTGGAGACTTTGTATTGACTATCATTAATTGAATAAAGAGACGCTCAAGAACCATTATTCGTTGCCAAGGATAGAAAATTTATTTGATAAAGTAAAAGGAGCAACGATGTTTTCAAAGATTAATTTAAGATCGGGATATCACCAGTTACGGATTAAGGAGGAAGATATACCTAAGACCATATTTAAGACACGATTTAGACACTATGAGTTTACAATTTTACTATTTGGACTCACGAATGCCATGGGGGTATTCAAGAGTTTGATGAATGGGGTGTTCCACAAATACTTGGACAAGTTTTTCCAGTTATTTATTGATGACATACTGATTTATTCTTGGATGAAAGAAGACCATGATGAACACTTGTTATTTGTCCTACGATGTTTAAGAAAAAAAAAATTGTACAAGAAGCTATCAAAATGTTCTTTTTACCAATGAAATATTCATTACTTCGGACATATCATGTGAGGTGAAGGTATTGTTGTGGATCCAATGAAAGTAGAGGCCATTATGGAATGGCCAGCACTGACCAATGTACAGTAAGTACATATATTTACGGGTTTAGCATGATATTACTGATGACTCGTCGAACATTTTTTGAAGATATCAAATCCAATCATGAAATTGTAGAAGAAAAACAAGAAGTTCGTATGGACTAAGAAATGCGTGGAAGAATTCTAAACTCTCAAAGAGTTGTTAACAAGAACGCCAATACTAAAGGTCCTCGACATGGACAAATAATTCTTGGTATGCATAGATGCATCCAAGGAAGGTTTAGGCGAATTTTCGATGCAAGACAGTTGAGTGATAACTTACATTTCAAGGAAATTCAGAAGGCATGAGGAAAACTATGGAATACATGACTTGGAGTTATTAACATTGTATATGCCTTGAGATTATGGATACATTATATTATTGGATGTGAATTCGAATTAAATATAGATCATTTTGGATTGCAACATATATTTACTGAGAGTGACTTGAACGCACGACAAAGGCGTTGGTCAAAATTACTTAGCAAATATGATTTTGAAATTTCTTACATTAAATGAATGGTGAATAGAGTGACCAATGCATTGAGTCAGAGACCACACATATTCTTGACAATACCTGTTAAGACAAATCCTCGAGAAATGATTTTGTAACATCCTTCTCTTGCATGCACTTCATGTGACTTATCCTTGAGGACACTTGCGTGCAAGTGATCCGGTTCATTATATGACTCACTGCTTCGGTTACGAATTATGTTCATGAGACTTTGGATTATTATGTTATAATATGATTATGTATAAACATATCTTATTGACTAGTTTCTCTTGAGTGTGAAGGAATCTTGACTGATCAAGGGTGTTGATGGCATTGATGGACCTCTTTGGACTCCATATCGAGTCATGGAGTGGACTGTATGGTTTGACTATTTTTTTTATTGCATATGTGACATATGACGTGGTATATTATGATGTTTTTTATGAATCGTTGACATGTTTCATTGATGGATGCGGGATGACGATTTCTTGCTAATCAAACTCACATTTGGAGTAAAGGGGTCATGAACGACAATAATAGATATTGAGGGGGAGGTGTAGTAGCAGCCCTGCCACACCCTACTAGCACTCACGTCATGAATCGAACTATAGGTTAATGATTACCTAGTTCGAGAGATACATAATGTCGTGAGGGTAGACTGAGACATTCGCTCATGAAGATTATAAGGGGCACACAATAAGGAAGGGTCCTTGTTCCATGGAGTCCCTTAGTGTCCCACAAGTTCACCTAAAGGAGAATTGAATCAAAGGGCTTGACATATACCAAAATTAGTCAATAGGTGAGTGGAACCCTTGGAGCAGGTAGTGCATCTTGAAGGGCACGTCGCATAAATGAAACTTGAATGAAGGCGAGTGACACCCTTGGAGAATGTAGTCCATATTGAATGGAATGTCACGATGTTTAAACACAGGAGAGACAATGGACCTAGGGGCCTAGAAAAAAATATCTTACCTTGACATGGTTAGCCATAAATTAATTATGTATGAGTAAAGTTTATTATTTTTAATTTCTCCCTTAAAAATGTGTTAAGCCTAGTTAAATTAAAGCCTAGGTCTAAATGGGATATGAGAATTAAAAACAAATTCATTAAACAATTAATAAAGGGGAGATGAAGAAAAGAAAAGGGGGAAAATTGTATTTATAATTTAAGGGAGGATTAAATTATAAAAAAAAATTAATTGATATCTATGTGCAAAAAATGCTAAGTTCGAGCTTAGACAAAAAGGAAATTTAAATGCAAAAGGAATGTGGAACATAGAAAGGAATATAATCTAGAGAACTTTCCTAAAATGAACTCAACTAAGATTTAAGAAGGTTGTCATTCATTAAAGGACACTCAGGGAATAAAGTGACATCAAGAGCATTTTTAGGAATGCGTTTAGGTGGGTGAGGGAAATTGACAATTTAATTAAATTAATTAAATACATTTCTAGTGAAACTAAAGGATTAGGTTAGAAGTGTACGGGGGAGAATATTTCCTAATTAATTTTTAATAAAACTAATTTAACGTGAAAATGTAAAGGTCACTAAGGGGAACTCTATAAAAGAAAGAGAAGAGAAGAGGAATGGATAACTTTTTCGCAAGCAAGGTTATGCTACCAGATTTTTCTTGATTGATTTTTCTTGTAGGAGTTTTCATACCCAACTTAGATTGAGAGTGGTAGCTCCACCTTGTGAGGTGAGCTGGGATCTAGCTTATTCTATGTATTGTGTTCTTTGACCCTTTGTGGCTCGTGGGGCTCAGGAGGGAGAATAGTACCCCTAGCGTTGGATAGGAGGTACCGGTGAGGTCTCAATGATTAACAAGAAAGGAGATTGATGGAGCGCAAGAGTGGGACAAAAAAATTTGGATTCTTCGCCCATTTGTTACGATACACATGTATAAAAATTTCTATTGTAAATTTTTTAATGTTTTTGTATGTATAAATTATATCTTTATGAATGGTAATGGTTTTCTGGATCTGTGTGTGTGAATTTATGGGTTCCCCTCCCTTTTTATTTTTCGTCATGTACCTTTCCCAACTATAGATAGCATTCACATCCAAACTTTTCCATTGTGTTTCCACATCTCTAAGAATGTTTTCTTTTTTCCTTAGTTCTGCATTTTTGTCAAGCATAAACTCTCTGTGTTAATGCCTTTCTCATAGATGTTTTTGGGCCCTTATGCTTCTGAAGCATGTAAAGAGTATGGGATTAGTCAATTGGTTAAATTTTTTAAGGATTGAAACTTTGTAATGGCGATATTTCCCCTTTTTTCTTTAAAATACAACCCATAATTTATTGAGTGTTTCTCTTCTATTATGTTACCTGGGGCTACAACTTTATCTCGATCTTCCTGAGAACCTCAACATTATTTTACTGCCCCTTCCTCTAGGCTTAACCATTCCAAAACCTATTCACTCCCTGTAATTGTAAATTCATTTTTCATAAATTTTGCGTTTCCAGGGCCAGATCAGGTGTCAGATCGAGGAGCGGATAGAGTGTTGGATTAGAAGGCACCCAGTTTAATAACCAAGTTGTGGTGTGAAACTATGGTTTTGAGTCTTTGTGCTTAGTGCCTTGTGTAGAGTTGGGTTAGGAAAATCTTGTGATCTTTAGCCCTTGTGAACCCCTTTTCTCCTTTGATTTTTTAAAAAGTTGATTTATGTTTCTGATCCCTATTATTTGTACAGTTTTGAAGATATTATTTGTCTTAAGGAACCCCAAATTTTTTTCTAACCCTTGTTCAAAACTTGGTTTTATTATCGTTCTGTTGTTAGGGAGTTCTTTGTTAATTTATAATCTAGAACAAATTCATGGTGCAATCTTGAACTCATCGCTGGGTACAATTCAATTTCACACTGAACGTGTTTTCCCCTTGGTGTTTTATTTCTGGATTTCTCTCTTTGTTGGGCACTTAAAATCACCCATATATTGTTTTCTTCCTCACAATTTTATTCCCTTGATTTTTCTCTGAGTATGGAAATTAAATTTCACCTAGCTTCCTTCATCACAATTTTATGAGAATCTTGAATAACTATGCATTTACTAGGGTTAGGGATCTACATATTTACACAAGTTTTGGGGTTCATAAACTTTCCCAACACAAAATGAATTTGTTGTTCATGAATTCATTCTAAGTTGGAGAGTTTCAATTTCGGTGTTTAAAAAAAAATGAATCTTCTATGCCTGCATTCAATTATGAGTTGAAGTTTCCACATATGTGTATTAAAACAGATTTACTATGTATGCAATGGTTGCCAAATTTTATCCTTGATAGGATCTATTTGGGTTCCTGCATAAATTTTTGAAGGGCCTAAATTAAGTTCCTGATAGATTTTTCATTTATGGAACTCATATTTGTTGGCTTTCTTTAGGTGTATTATAATTTTATTTTAGTACCGGTAGAGTCTTATGATGAGATATCCACTTGATTGATTAAATTTTAATACCTTGTTGATAATTTACTAGAAAACGAAATTGGGGATTTATGTTGCCAAACCTTTAGAAGATTCTGAAATTTTATTTAGTCTTGCTGTCATGGTATTCAACTCTGTAATTGTGGTTTTATCCTTGCTTTCTTTTAGAAAACAATTTCATAATTTAATTGAGTGATTCTCTTTATGTTTACTTTTAATTTTCTGAATTTAAATTTTAAAGTTTTTTTTTTTAATTCGAGAATGAGGTTAGGGATATAACCATAGCTTGAACTTCTAAGTCTCCTTGCAATCATTTCCTGGTCCCTCCCTAAAGGATTAATCGCTCAAAAATCAATTTGATGCGTGCATTTTTTCAATTGGAATTTCCCATAAATTTAGTTCCGTTTGGAGGGTCGGATGGAGGACCGAATGAAGGTTCAGATGGAGGATCAGATAAAGTTCCATATTGATGACCAAATTAAGATTCATAATGAAAACTAAATCATTTTTTCACATGTTCAGGGGTTGGAATAAATTCCAGAACTCTTCCTTGGATTCTTAAATCAAAATGTAACTTAACATCTAATTATCTATTAATTGTTACAACATATTGGAAGTTTTAATTCCTTTAATGAATTTTAGAAAGATAAATGCACTCTTATTTGTGGAAGAATAAGTTAAGGTCTTCCTTGAATTTATTTAATGGATATGTAATCCTTCAAATTCTTATTTATTACTTATGTTGACTTTATCAGTTTTATAATTGGGTACATGATGAAGGATAGCATGTTAAATCATTGTATTGTTTAAGCATGGTTGATCTCCTTTTATGATTCGTTAGATATGTAAGGTAACATGATGGGTGCTGATTGATATTGTTATGGATCCCTTAGACATGAGTTTAGATTTGACTCATTTATTGTAATTACACTATGATTCTAAAATATTTTAGAGCACTGCCTTGTACAAATTTCACTTAATCATTACCTGAAGGATGGATTGAGTATATCGGATTAGACCCGAAACTACAATTAATGATATTTATGTAACCAATGATTTCCCCGATGAGATGAATTGAGATATTTATAGTTTATGATGTGATGTGTCATTATTAAAAGAATGCATGTGTTATGGGTTGTTGGTTATTGTCTTAATGCATCGATATATGTATCATTTTTCACTGCAATGTTTTTCTTGCTTATGTCATGTAGTTTGTTAATGTGTTAATATTGTTCATTAATATGTCGTATGATGTGCCAATGTTGTAATTATTAATTGTTATGTATATTTCCTAATGAAAAAATAAAAATAAAAAAAATTGGTTGTTGTAATGGAGGGTCGTTACATATGGTATCAAAGCGGGTTCAACCCTGTGATTGTGGATAACCACCCCTTCCACTAAATTGATCCCTTTATTGATACTCATTTGTAATTAAATGATTAAACTTTCCTTGCGGTAATCATGGTTAGAGGACGCCAAAGAGATTCACAATGTGGTGTTGGGGGAGGAGGTGTAACGCCTCCAGAAGCACCCGCGCCCTAGGTGTCTAAACCAAAAGGGAAGAACCAATCCTTAGGAAGGATTTGATTTTTGTAAGGGATGTCGATGGTCTCACAAGGTCCCTCTAGGGAATGTCAGAGGCCTTGATTAACCATCTGTACTAAGATGAGGTAAGGGAACCTATATCCCTGAGGGTCCACAATGCACCCTAGCCGGACTGGTAGCATTAACGAAAAACTCGAGAGGGTTAAGTTCTCGAGTCCACGAGCACCATAGATGGCTCATTATCCAAGGCATGGTTGGAGAGAAAAGGCGAGGTGCTTCACACCTCATGGTTACGAATTCTAGCACAAAGGTATGTAGGGTGGTCTTCAGCTAAAGGAGAGCGCTCTTCTTTGGTGGAAGATGCTCCTATGTCATTTAAACATGGTCATTGAAGATGCTTATGGTAATAGTTCGATGAACAGTTCCAGGAGAAGTATTTGTAAGAGGAATTCATTGAGCACAAACTATATGAGTTTAGCACCTTACGACAAGGTGGTTGTATGCTGTCGGATTATGAGACTAGATTTATGGAGCTACATCGGTATGCCTTGCATTTGAACACGAAGAAACTAGAGATCAACAAGTTAATGTTCGACCTTAACTCTAAATTTTGTGTGAGAGTGAGGATATAAATCCCTTGGACATTGCACGATGTCGTCCAGTAGGCCTCATAGCTAAGAAGGATTTGATCGTGGTAGTTAGGGCATGACTCCTACAAGATTGTCTGGACTGATCACATCCGATGTGCAATATCATCAAGCGCCAATCGGGAAAGACATCTTGGTATCATGATACATCTATAGAACCATTTTTCATGACACCACAATGATAGGTTCCTCAGCACAAGATCCCTATAGGTGATGGCCGCCAACAACCACAGTTAGACTTGTCAGCAAAATAGACCAAGATCTTAGGCTGATAGGCCAACAACTTTTACTTCAGGGCCAAGAGTATTGAACTCAAGATGGGCATTGGACATGTCTATATACCACCTTACTAGAATTCTTGTACGGTTGAAAAGGATAGAGCGGTCGAGTCAACAAGACACACTACTCTTGGGGAGATGGGAAAGGCCCATAGGATTCATGACCATAGTGAATAACTGCTAGGTCAAGCACCAATCCACTGTTCTCGAGGTGTCAGGTACCATCACCAACCAAATTGTTACTATTTGTTAGATCCTGGTGCTTCAGAGAGATCTATTCCTAGTACCGTATAGCAGGGATTCAAATAAAGGAATTCAATAGGATGAGCTTATATTAGTCGAAATGGATTCGGGTGCCAACCACATGGTTAGAGAAAGTGGTATGAACAATCTCTTTGACGTACAGAATAGTGTAATGAGGTTTGACGTAAACATCACGATCTTAAGGTCTAATGACGATGTGATTAGTATGGACTAGTGGGAATCGTATGATGTGATGCTCAACGGTAAGACGAAGCGGTTGAGAGGGACCAACAATGAGGGGTTGTGGAGACTTTTCATTTACTACCATATATTGAACAAGGCAACGATGAGGAACCAATATCCATTTCCAATAATAGACGAGTATTTGATCAAATGAAAGGCATGACGGTGTATTCAAATATTGACTAAAGATCTGGTTATCACCAGTTGTGATGTAAGTGGAAGATATTCCTTAGCCCACTTTCAAGACGTGGTTCATACCCTATGAGTTTACCATTTTTACTTATAAACACCCTGGGGTATTCATGAGTTTGATGAAGGGGGTGTCATGCGAATACTTGGACAAGTTTTTTCAAATATTCGTTGACGATATTTTGATATATTCTCGTACTATGGATGAATATGATGAACATTTTATCCTGGTACTCTAATGTTTAGCAGAGAAAAAATTATTAGGGAAACTCTTTAAATGTTCTTTTTATCAATTGAAGAATCATTATTTAGGGCATGTTACCTCTGTCGAAGGTATCTCTATGAATCCAACGAAGGTAGAGGCTATTATGGAATGTCCTACACTGATGAATGTCCTAGAAGTGCGTAGCTTCATGGGTTTAGTGGGATATTCTCAGCAGTTCATTGAGGGTTTTTCGAATATGAAAAATCAGATTACAGAATTGCAGAAGAAGAATAGGTAGTTTGTGTGGAGCGAGAAATGTGTGGAATCATTTCGAGGGATAAAGAATTTGTTTAAGACATCATCGATACTAAAAGTCCCTAACATGGACGAGGACTTTTTGGTATGCATTGACATATCCAAGGAATTCTTAGGTGGAGTCTTGATGCAAGACAATTGAGTGATCGATTGCATCTCGAGGAAGTTAAGAATTCATGAGGAGAACTAGGAGACACACAGTTTGGAGTTGCTAGCCATCGTGTATGCCATGAGAGTATGGAGAAACTACCTGATTGGATGGAAATGCAAACTAAAAATAGGCCACTGTGGTTTACAACACATTTTTACACAAAGCAACTTGAACATGCGACAAAGGCATTGGTCAAAACTTCATAGTAGGTATGATTTTGAGATTACCTACATACAAGGAACAATGAACATAGTGGTTGATGCGTTGAGTCAAAGACTAGGCATATTTTCGGTGATACCTCTTGATACAAATCTACGTGAAAAGATTCTAACTATAGTGTGATGATGACTAGTATAAAGAGGTTAAGGAATTATGTGGGAAAAGATACCATGTTGGTACAAAAATTGAGGTATATACTGTGGAAAATGACGAATCATTGAGATATAATAACCGAATTACGTACCACCCAATGACGAATTGAGAAGTTTGATCTTAAACTAAGCTCATAAAGCAGTGTACATGTCTCATCTTATAGTCACAAAGATGAGGGCATACGTTAATACCTCATTCTTTTTGTAGGGATGAAGGTAGTCGTAGTTATCTACATGGTGAGGCGTGTATGATTTCAGCGAGTAAAGGCTAAACGTAGACAGATGACAGGATTACTACAACCACACGCTTTTATGGAATCGAAATTGGAGGTCAGTTCGATGGACTTTATTTTTTGATTTTCATTAATGACAAGGAGGCACAAATATATTTTCATGATAGTTGAAACTCTGACGAACAATGCACACCTTTTCCCCTATGCATACGACTTATCAAGCGCCAGGTATATCTAGAGTTTATATCAGCAATATATTGATACTATCGGAAGTACGAAAAGAATCATATCTGATAAGGGAATCGTTGTTTGTAAGATGATTTTGGGCGAGTTTTCCAAGAGGCCTTGGGAACACCACTAAAATTTAGTGCAGGATGTCCCTGAGATAGATAGGATTATCAAAGGAACGAACCAAATTTGGAAGGTTGTGTTGTGTATCTGTGTTTGGACCAACAAAAACACTTTGAATAGGTCTTGACATTATTCGTGCTTGCATTCAACAACAACCATTAAGGTACCATTAATTTCCTCTATGGGGGACCGTATCAGACTCCTTGAGCTAGGATAGACTCAAGGATGGGGTCCTCGTAGTACCAAAAGCGATCCAATAAATGGAAGAAAAATTACAAACGATAAGAAAAAGGGTTGGAATAAGCACAAGATCGACATAAGAGTTTTTTCGATGTGCATCGGGTGACCATAATTTTGAAGGGCCTAGCAGCTAACCATGCCTCATTGCTCAAGGCATTGCTCAATATTTATCTTATATCTATGTGTGAATTTAGGTCAGTGATCTTACACATGTGATTGACTTGAGTTCTTGGTGAATGTTTGGTGAGGGATCACTCACGGCGGAGACAATGTGATTTTTGGACCATCGTGTTTGACTTATACAACGTCGTACTATCGATCAGTTCAAGGTCTAGTGGGACAACTATAGTGCATACTCAACTACCTGGGAGGACGCATATGATATGCGTCGGAAATTCCCTTTTTGTTTGATAGATAGACATTTAGATATTATCTGATACCTTATGTATGCACTTGTATACTGTGAAACTTCGGAATGAAGTTTAAAGCAAGAGGGGGTGTATGTAACATCCCTGTCTTATGCACACCTGATGTGAATTATCCTTTAGGACACTTGCATACAAGTGATCTGGTTCATTATATGACTGACTTCTTCGCTTATGTATTATGATGATGACACTGTGGATTATGATGTTATATTATGATTATGTATAGATAGATGCTATTAACTAGTTTCTCTTGAGTGTGTAGGACTCTTGACTGATTGTAGGTGTCGATGGAATACATGGAGCTACTTCAACTCTGGATCGAGTCATCGAGTGGACTGTATATGGTTTGAGTATTTTTATTGTTGTATATGTGACATATGACAAGGTATATTATGATGTTGTTTATGGATCCCTGACATGTTTAATTGATGGATGCAAGATGAGGATATCTTTCTAATAAGACTCATATTTGGAGTAAAGGGGTCATGCATGACAACCAGAAATATTAAGGGGGAGGTGTGGAAGCAACCCTTCCACATCCTTCTAGCACTCCCGTCGTGGCTCGAACTGTAGGTTAACAATTACCTAGTTCAAGAGATCCACAATGCCATGAGGGCAGAGTGTGACAGCCGCTCATGAAGATTCTAAGGGGCACGCAGTAAGGTAGGTTCCTTTTTTCCTTAGTGGCCCTTAGCATCCCACACGTTCACCTAATGTAGTTTTTACTCCAAGGGATTCACGTCTACCAAAATCAGTAAAAATGAGAGTGGCGCCCTTGGAGCACGTTGTGCGTCTTGAAGGGTACGTCACATAAATGAAACTTGAATGAAGGTGAGTGACATCCTTCGAGAATGTAGTGCATATTGAAGGGAATGTCACAATGTTTAAACACAGATGAGTCAATGAACTTAGGGGCCTAGAAAACAATATCTTACCTTGACATGGTAAGACTTAAATTAATTATCTATGAGTAAATTTTAATAATTTAAATTTCTCCCTTTAAAATTTGCTAAGCCTAGTTAAATTAAAGCCCGGGTCTAAATAGGATATGAGAACTAAAAAAAAATTAATTAAACAATTAATAGAGGTGGGATGAAGAAATGAAAAGGGGGGAAATTAAATTTATAATTTAAAGGAGGATTAAATTATCAAAAATATTTAATTGATGTCTATGTGCAAAACTTGCTAAATTCGAACTTAGACAAAAAGGAAATTTAAATGTAAAAGGAATGTGGAACATAGAAAGGAATATATTTTAGAGAAATTTCCTAAAATGAACTCAACTAAGCTTTAAGAAGGGTGTAAGACATTAAGGGAAACTGAGGGAATAAAGTGACAACAAGGAGCATTTTAAGGAATGCTTTTAGGTGGGTGAGAGAAATTGACAATTTAATTAAATTAATTAAATGAATTTCTTGTGTAACTAAGGGATTGGGTGAAAAGTCTACAGGGGATAATATTTCCTAATTAATTTTTAATAAAACTAATTTAATGTTAAAATGGAAAGGTCAGTAAGGGGAAATCTATAAAAGAAAGGACAGAGAAGAGGAATGGATCAATTTTTGGAAAGAAAGGTTATGTTGTCAGATTTTTCATGACTGATTTTTCTTTTGGGAGTTGGGATACCCATATTGTATAGAGAGTGGTAGATAGACCTTGCAAGGCGAGATGGGAGATAGATTATTCTATAGATTGTGTGCTTGGCCCCTTTATGGCTCGACGAGCTCAAGGGGAATCATAGTACCCTTAGCGCTGGCTAGGAGGTACCGGTGAGATCTCAACAATTAGCAAGCAAGGATCTAGACGGAGTGCAAGAGCGGGACAACAAGCTTCACATTCTTCGCCCTTCGGTTACGGTACACATGTATAAAAGTTTCTGTTGTAAATTGTTTAATGTTTTTGTATGTAGAAATTATATGTTTATGAATGGTAATGGTTTTCTGGATCTGTGTGTGTGAATTTATGGGTTCCCTTCCCTTTTCATTTTTCAGCATGTACCTTTCCCACCTAAAGATAACATTACCATATGAACTTTTCCTTTGGGTTTCCACATCTCGAAGAATGTTTTCCTTTTTCCTCAGCTCTACGTTTTTGTGAGCCATAAACCCTCTGCACTACTCCCTTTCTCATAGAAGTTTGTGGGGCCTTACACTACCCATTCATGTAAAGCGTATGGGATTAGTCAACTAGTTAAATGTTGTAAGGATTGCAACTCTGTAATGGAGGTATTTCCCCTGATGTCTTTAAAAGACAACCCATAATTTATTGAGCATTTATGTTTTCTTATGTTCAATTTCTGAATTTTATTTTCGAAGTAATTAATTTTTTGAATGAATTGGGGTTGCAGCTTTAGGTCGACCTTCCTAAGAACCTTAGTGTTATTTTAATATCCCTTCCTTCATGATTACCCATTCCCAAAGCTATTCACTTCCTGTAATTGTAAATTCGTTTTTCATAAATTCTCTATTTCCAGGTATGGATCGAGGGTCGGATCAGGTGTTAGACCGAGGAATAGATGGAGTGTCAGATTAGAAGGAGCCCCATTTAATGACCAACTTGTGGTGTGAAAATCTGGTTTCGATTCTCTATCCTTAGTGCCCTTTTTAGAGTTGTGTTGGGAAACTCTCGTTATCTTTAACCCTTGTGAACCCTTCTGATCCCTCTACTCTATACAGTTCTGAAGATATCATATGTCTTAAGGAAACCCAGATTCATTTCTTACCCTTGTTGATAACTTGGTTTTATTATCATTCTGTTGTTAGGGAGTTTTGTGTTAATTTATAATCTTGAATAAATTCATGGTGGAATATTTATTTTTTTTTGAATAAAAAGTGGGACCTTATATTAATGACATATGTGTGTTGTACAATGGAAAGTATGAGCCCAATGTTCTTCCACAAATGGGAAAATAGAACAAGTGGCATCATGATGTTTAGAAATTGATACATCATCCTGAGTGCTAGCACTGTTGTAGCATGAACAAAAAAAGTTTGAAACATTTTCTGTAACATGTCGCTAGGACTAGTTGTAGATAGAACTACTATAATCCTAACTACATAAACATAATAAGAAAAAACTGCATGATCATCTATCTTATCATTGTGGTGAGCTAGACCATCAATCCTGCAACTAGAATCATAAAAAAAGACAAACCTATAGACATCAATCCTTAGCTGAGCTGGGTTGTCCATGAATTGTGTAGGCCTGGGTGAACCATTGTCTGCAACTGGGGCAACTACCGCACATAAGAGCATCGGTCAAGGGATTGATAAGTATGTCCATCCTTTGACCAAGGATGCTTTAGGAATGCATTTGGTCATCCTGTCTCTGCATAATTTTGAATAGGAGAAGAAGGTGCTCCTCCACCATGCAGTTGGAGAAATCATTAGGCTACTCCTCCTCCTCTTCCTATCCAACAACTTCTTTGATTATTTCATTGGCTACCACTTGGGGGGCTAGGAGATTGGTGGAAAAAGGAGGGTGTGCGCCCAAAGGTTGCACCTCCAATTTTACCAAGTTCAAGCTAGGGAGAGGAGGAGGGATGGACAAAGGGAGGTGAGCTCTAGAGGAGGAAACTTTCACTTTGACAGAGCTGACATTGTGGAACTAGAGAAAATTCAACTAAAGAGTCTCTTTCATCCTCTGGGAAGAGTGTCAAGGGATAAAAAAATGATCAGTGAGAGCTCATTGGGAAGGGGTGAGACTATTGGCTCGAGAGATGATGTTTTAATAATGAGAACCCCTATATCGAGTGTAACACCCGTTCCCCCCCAGTTTGTAAATATAACTATATTGACCAGGGAATTATGGCAAACGGAAAGGTGTGAATGTTTGATTTGATTTACCTTTGTATAAAAGGTTGATGAATGTAAATTTGTTATGAATATGTGTTGCATGACTGCTAGGAAGGGGATGTGCTAAAAGAGACCATGATTTATAATGAAAAGGTGTGGGAAGGGGCCCGAAGCGGTTGTGTTAACTTCCATCGAGCTATTACTATGCTGGTTTTAATTCGTCAAGATCAGAACAACACTCTGACCCAAAATGAATTATAGTTAGGATGGTAGGTGGGAAGACCTCCTCAAGAGTTAATGAGGGGATGGGGAAGACCACACATTTTTAAGGCTTATTGGCCTGACCATGGACTGGGAATTCAAGCCACACACAATCTTGTTGAGGAAGGCAAGAAAGGAAGTGTGGTGTGGGAAGAGAGGACCAATGAAGAATGTAGAGACGATACTGGAAACCCTTTGGTCCAAGGAAGGATTGAGAGCCAAAAGTGAGTTGAGATCATAGAGAAGAGAGACTGAGTTAGGAGAAGGAGAGTAACCTTCATCCTCATCTATTCCTGTATAGGGAGAAGGAGAGTAACCTTCGTCCCTAACTTACGTTGAGCTAGAAGTAATAGATTGAATCTCAAATCATCGCGGCCTAAGCTCGGGGGTGGCCAGTGATAAATCCATTGGGAGTGACTGAGCCTATGGTTGTGTGGAAATGAGCACCCCTCTCAGTTGTCGCATCATGCCTTGTGGTTATAATAAGTGTTTTATGCTTTGTATTTTGAATTGAATATCATGTAATCCTCATGTTTATACACCCATAAATAGTTTATGTATGGAATGATTTCCTGGTGTTTTAGATTGGAAGTAATGGATGCATGTGTATACTTATATGCCATATCTAGTTTGTGTATAAAATAATTAAGTCTGGAGCATGATTCCATTCCACTGAGAATCGTCCCATCTGCTTGATTCTCATGATGTTCTAATTTAATTCCTCGAAAGAACCTTCCCCAAATAATTGCATCATATCTCAGAGTTAGAGTAAGCTCCTTCGTATGGCTACCACTATGGTAAACCCACAAGTTTACCTTGCCCCAGTCTCATCTCTCCTAACTCAATGAGTTACGAAAGCACTTCATTCAAGTCAGTATCCTAGGGACTTTGAAACGCACCCTAGCTCTTATCCCGAAACCCGACTAAGAGTAGGGATAATTTGACCAAGAATCATTTGAAGGTTCAGGTGACTTGGGTCTGGGAACCCTGTGAAAGAAGGAGTTATTTTTCGAAGGTTTCGGAGCCACGGAAGCTTGAAGCTATGAGAGGTTGAATTTCATTTCCCAAGTTCAGATAGGATAGCAAGTTCAAATAATAAAAGGGAATATTCTTTCATTTGGGAGAAGAACGAACGAGATCCTTCGGGAAGGATCTGAGGTCTATCACGACCATTAGATTTGAAGAGGGAGTGCAGGCATTAATGCCTCGACTCCTTCAGTCTTCACAAGTAGCGATGAAATATGGATCGTAGATCCAAGGATCTATAGAGACCCTCCTTGACCATCCATCGTAAGAATACACATGGTGAGAGATCAACATTTCGCTAACTTTCTACTGAAAGAAGTCAAAGGGTAGAGTTTTTTGAATCGTGATTTGATATGAACCATAAAATAACAGGAGAGCCATGACCATTGATCTGGGTGAGGGGATATCGGGAGTTCGAGAATCAGGCTTTCAAAAGATAGGTCTTGGGTTATGTTCCAAATTTACAAAATGCAAAGCTCGACGAGTTTGGTGAATAAGCCCCAGGTCATGGCAACTGGTCGTATGGGTGGAAGATTAAGGGAGGAGCTAATGGAGATCAAGATTTTGGGGAACAAAGAGTCATAGTTGGCTCACGTTCATTATCCCTATATGTGAAATTGCGACATGATCACATTCGTCGATCAAGGGGATAGCACAGGACCATAGATCTGGCCTTGGAGAGAAACCAGAGGTTGGGGATTCGTGGAAACAGGAGTTAGGATTGACTCACATGCAGAAGTCCTGAAGTCCCAAAATGCAAAACACCCTTTTATTGGTGTGTGGTCACAACCTGTGGTCGCATAGGTGAAGCCCGCGCCTTGTGCATGTTCGTGCTAGTGGGGTTTGAATAGGGCCTCTGGATCAAATAGTGGGATTTCAGCAGGAAATCAAAGAGCTAATCTGACTCGTGAATGAGAAATTTTATTTAGTTATCATACAAAGACTGGGGGTGTTACAAATTGGTATCAAAGCATGGTTACAACACTCGTCGTGCTTGGGCTCATGAATAAGCACATTAAAGGGTGACATCTTACCTTACTCCCTTCCTAAAAAGGTTGGTTAAGCCCTTATTATAGAAATAATGACAACTTACTACTGTGTGTGTATGCATTACTGTTATGTGTGTAGGTATTTAAGAAATGTGAATTACGTGTTGGTTATGAACGAATATAATGTTGGCTAACAACAAGTGTTTTGTCTGCACGCAAGCGGATGATCAACCGCAGGAAACTGTAAATGTATACAATGGTGACGCGCCATGAAGTGGGGGATGGATCCCACAATAGAGATGAAGAGTCTGACGAAAGGAGGGCGGTAGAGACCCCTCAGTATATAACTGAGACCGTGAGGAGTGTAATCGTCAAAGTACAAAGTTGTAAGGCCAACAACGAGAGGTTGATAAAAGAGCAAGAGAAGCAAATGGAAATTAATGCAGTCTTGCTACAGAGTTTATCAAACATACAAAGACAACTGTAGCATGGACCTGACACCATTCATGTGGACCGATGACAAACAAAGAGGAGTCGAAGTCCACCCAAGATACAGAAACGTTGTCTTTTAAGTGGCCACACTGGGAAGAGTACATCGAGAAAGGTCCAACCCAGATATAGGAGACAAGTGTCGGATGATTCCTCTCGAGAGGAAACTAGCGACTCAAAGGGATCTTCTGGTAGTAGAACTAGTTCACATTCTCAAAGAAAACAAAAGAAACGAAAGAATTCCAAAAGTCATAATCTCAAAGAATTCAAGAAGGCCAAACCACCATATTTTGATGGTGATATCAAGAAGGGAGAGGAATCGAAGGCCTGGATTCTTGGACTAAAGAAGTATTTCAGAGTCCATGACTTCTCAGAAAACTTGAAGGCCTGAGTAGCCACTTTCAACCTAAATGGAAAGGCTTCCATTTGGTTGGAAGACCTTAACAATGTGAAAGGGATTCATGAATAAGACCTATCTTGGGAACGGTTTGAAAAATAATTTAGGAAGAAGTATCTGTCAGAAAAGTATTTCAATGAAAAGACTAAAGAATTCTATGAAATCAAGCTAGGGAAACTTACTATAGAGGAATATGTCAGGAGATTCCTTGAGTTGTTGGGGTACATACCTTACATAAAAGCGAAAAAGGTGAAGGTGCAACGATTCATCAGTGGACTACCTAAGGACTATCACAACATGATTGAGTTTGAAAAGACAAGGACTCTAGAAGACACTATCCAAAAGGAAAGATATTGTTATGAGTAGTTTGGGCTTCAGCTAGAACCTCACGAAGGCTAGAAGAAGAAGAATAGTTCAAGATTCTAGAAAAAGGGATTTAAATCCCCAAGATTTAAAAACTATAAGAAGGATTCAAGGATGAGATTTCTGAACTAAAGTGTACACTAGCAGAATTTCCCTTCCTAGAGAGGAAATACACCTCTTGGATCAACCCGAGGAAAGATTGATAACCCAAAGAAAGAACCCTTGAAATGTTGGGGTTGTGGAGAAGAACATATACTGAGGCACTGTTCGCATAGACAACAGAGCAGTAGGATAATTTACAACATCCAGGAAGCTACCACCGTCAATGATGTGGCAAGGAGTATGCCATGAATTTATGCAGCTGTGGATAATAAACAACCTAACCACCAAGCTTCAGTGGTGGATATGGAATGTATGATCACCAACCATCTAGTGTCTATTTTAATTGAACCTAGTTCAAATTTGAGTTATGTGGCCCCTCAATCCATTGATAAGTGTAAATTATAGCCACATAAACATTCCAAGCCATGGTTGGTGTAGTTAGCCACTGACACCAAAAGAAAGGTAGCGGAGGTCATATCAGCTTGCCAATTTGCTATGGATGTATTTTCCACCCAAGCTACCCTCAACATACTACCCCTAGGATCGTATGACCTGTTGATTGGTATGGATTGGCTAGATGAATATAAAACTAAGCTGGACTGTTACCATAAAACCTTAGAATGTGTAAATGAAGAAGGGAGAAAGATAACCCTTCAAGGGATCCAGAAAATTGTCTCGGTGAGATGAATATAAGCTCTTCAAACGAGAAAGTATTGTATAAAAGGATGTCCTCTATATGAGATACATGTGTTGAAATCGGTTGAGGATGACAGACCAATACTAGAAGACCACCCCATACTAAGAGAGTATAGAGATGTGTTTCTGAAAGAGGTATCAGGTCTACCTCCGAGAAGGGACATTGACTTCTCAATAGAACTTGCACCAGGAGTGGTGCCAATGTCTAGGACACCCTATAGGATGAGCACCCCCGAGCTAGTTGAGCTTAAACTATAACTAAAATAAATGATGGTCAAAGTCTATATCCATCCCAACGTGTCTCCATGGGGAGTACCACTCCTATTTTGGAAGAATAACAATGGTACACTCCAACTGTGCATATATTATAGACAATTCAATAAGGTAACCATAACGAACAAGTACCCCTTACCCAGAATTGATGACGTGTTAGATCAATTTGGAGGTGCTTCCATCTTCTCAAAGATTGACTTGATATCTGGATACCATCAAGTCTGAATCAAGGGTGAATACATCCACAAAACTGCCTTCAGGACGATATTTGGTCACTACGAATTTGTGGTAGTACCATTTGGATTAACCAATGCCCCTGCCACTTTTATGTGCTTGATGAACAATGTACTCAGTAAATTCCTAGAAAAATTTGTACTCGTTTTTATTGACGATATTTTAATCTACTCCAAGAATAGAGAGGAACATAAGGAACATCTTAGACTTGTTCTTCAAGTGCTAAGAGAATATCACCTCTGTGCCAAATTTAGCAAGTGTGACTTTTTCCAGAAGCAAATACATTACTTGGGCCATGTCATATTTGAAGAAGGGGTAGAAGTAAACCCTGACAAGATCAAGTATATCATGGAATGGCCTACCCCAAAGGATGTTTCAGATATGAGATCCTTTATGGGCTTAGAAGGATACTATAGGATATTTATAAAAGGATTCTCCAAGATTGGTTCTCCAATCATTACCCTCCAGAAGAAGGACGATAAATTCATTTGGACATCAGATTGTGAAGAAAGGTTTCAGTCCCTAAAATGCCTTCTGACCCATGCTCTCGTGCTGAAGATCGTTGATCCCGAAAATGAATTCCTCGTGTGCACAGATTCCTGCAAAGAAGGAATCATAGGAGTCCTTATGAAAAAAGGAATCTTAGTTTACTATGAAGGCTGCAAATTGAATGAGCATGAAGTCAACTATGTGACCCATGATTTAGAGTTGGCCGCCATGGTGCACGCCTTGAAAATGTGGAGGCATTACCTCCTGGGTAGGAAATTTGTACTTATGACAGACCACTATGGGTTGCGACGTGTGTTTGACCAACCAAAACTCAATGCTAGACAAGCTAGGTGGATGTCACTCCTTAGCAAGTTTGATCTCGAAATCAAACATATCAAAGGAAAGGAAAATAAGGTGGCAAATTCCCTTGGCAGAAGTATGAAAACAATTCACCTGGAAGCGGTGAGCACTTGCAAGATGAATGTCAAGTAAAGTGTCAGGAATGCACAAGAAACAGACGCATTCTTCCAGACTATGACCTCGTACCTAGAGCAAGAACCTGAGGGATAAAGTATGAAGGCTACCAGATGCTAGATGGAGGTCTGCTAACTTACATAAATAGATTGTATATTCAAAACTTTGATGACTTGAAGAGGTTCATAATGGATGAACTACATAAATGACCATATACTGGTCACCCAGGACACCAGAAGATGATCACGGCCACCAGGAAATAATTCAATTGGCCTGGACTGAAGAAAAACATAGCTAAGTAATTAGATAAATATCTAGAATGCCAGCAGGTTAAATAAAAACATCGGCACCCAATAGGGTTATTACAACCTCTACCAATCCTGGAATGGAAATGGGAGAACATCTCCATGGATTTCATCACTGAATCACCATAATTGGCTAGAAAGAATGATGCCATAATGGTAATGGTGGAAAATTAAGAAAGATCGCTC
The DNA here is from genome assembly GCA_009831015.1 of Picea engelmannii. Classification (NCBI taxonomy): domain Eukaryota; kingdom Viridiplantae; phylum Streptophyta; class Pinopsida; order Pinales; family Pinaceae; genus Picea; species Picea engelmannii. Next base: position 197,799 of record ML802016.1, read on the forward strand.
ACTTTAATCCCATCAAATCGACTTTCAAGGCAATAGATTTTTCCAACATATTCATGAAGGATATATTTAGACTACATGACATGCCTAATGAAATCGTCTCTAACAGAGACATGAAATTTACTTCAAACTTTTGGAAATCCTTGATGACTGGTCTGGAGACCAAACTATTGTTTAGCACAACCTATCATCCTCAAACCAATGGACAGATGGAAAGAGTGAACCAAATATTAGAAGACATGCTAAGGATGCATGTAATGCATCAACGTAAAAAGTGGGAAGATTACTTGCCATTTGTGGAATTTTCCTACAACAACGGCTACCAAGAATCACTGAAGATGAGTCCTTTCATAGTCCTCTATGGTAGGATGTGCAACACTCTAGTCAGTTGGAGTAATCAAATGAAAAAAATTATGATTGGACCCGACATGTTGAAATAAATGGAACAACAAGTGATTCAGATAAAGCAAAATCTGAAAATAGCTGAGAATAGAAAGAAAAGTTATGCCGACAGAAAGAGAACCCCCAAAGAATTAAATATGGGAGACCACATCTATCTAAGAGTTAGGCCCAAGAAGACTTCCCTGAGGATGGGAGCCTATTTCAATTTTGCACCTCGGTATTGTGGACACTTTGAATTCTTAGATTTAGTGGGACCAGTAGCCTATAGAATAGTACTACCTCCCACAGTAAAGGCACATAATGTTTTCCATGTTTCCTTATTGAAGAAATATATAGATGATGCTAATCATATAATTGACTGGTCTGTGATCCATGTGGAACCAGAGGGATATTTCCTTCCATAACCCCAATGCATACTAGACAGGAAGGAAACCTCACTCAAGAACCAAACCATTGTGCAAGTGAAGGTACAGTGGAAACACTTTGTCCCAAATGAGGCTACGTGGGAAATGGAAGATTCCATGAAACAAGCATATCCGATTTTGATTAGTTCTATACATACACATCATGTTGATAGATATAACATCAAGGATGATGTTGCTTTAAGGGGGAGGGAATTGTAACACCTTGTTTGCCCGAGTTTGTAAATATAACTATATTAGCGAGGGAACTATGGAAAACTTAAAGGTGTGAATGTTTGATTTGATGGACCTTTGTATGAAAGGTTGGTGAATGTAAATTTGTTATGAATATGTGTTGCATGACTTCTGGGAAGGGGATGTGCTAAAAGAGACCATGATTTCTAATGAAAAGGTCGTGGAAGGTTCCCGGAGCGGTTGCTTTAACTTACACCAAGGTAGAACTATGTTGGTTTTAATTGCTCAAGATTAGAAAAACCCTCTGACCCAAAATGAATTATAGTCGGGCTAGTAGGTGGGAAGACCTCCTCAAGAGTTAATGAGGGGATGGGAGGAACGATGAAGAATGCAGAGATGAGAATGGAAACTATTAGGTCCAACAAAGGATTGAGAGAGAAAAGTGAGTTGGGATCAAAGAGAAGAGAGACTGAGTTAGGAGAAGGAGAGTAACCTTTGTCCTCATCTATTCCTCTATAGGGAGAAGCAGAGTAACCTTTGTCCCTAAATTTGGTTGAGATGGAAGTAAGAGATTGAATCTCAAAGCATCATGGCCTAAGCTCATGGGTCGCCAGTGATAAATACATTGGGAGTTATTGAGCCTATGGTAGGGTGGAAACGAGCACCCTCTTAGCAGTCGCATCACACCTTGTGGTTCTGATAACTGTTTTATGCCTTGTATTTTGAATTGAATATCATGTATACATGCTCATGTTTATATGCCCATAAATGGTTTATGTATGGACTGATTTCATAGTGTTTTAGATTGGAAGTAATGCATGCATGTGTATACTTATATTCCATAGTTGGTTTCTGTAAAAAATGATTAAGTCTGTAGCATGACTCTGTTCCAATGAGAATCATCCCATCTTCCTGATTCTCATGATGTTCTAATTTAATTCCTCGAAAGCACCTTCCCCGGGGAATTTCATCATATCTCAGAGTCAGAGTAAGATCCTTGGTATGGATACTTCTATGGTAAATCCATGAGTTTACCTTGCCCCAATGTCATAGCTCCTAACTTGATGAGTTAGGAAGGCACTTCATTCAGGTTAGTAGCCTAGGGACTTTGGAACGCACCTGAGATCTTATCCAAAAACCCAAATAAGAGTAGGGATAATTTTCCCAAGAATCATCTGAAGGTTCAGGTGACCTGGGTTTTGGAACCCTGTGGAAGAAGGAGTTATTTTTTGAAGGTTTCAGAGCCGCGGAAGTTCAAATCTTTGAGAGGTTGAATTCCTTTGCCCATGTTCAAAAAGGATAGAAAGTTCAAATAAAAAAAGGGAATATCCTTTCGTTTGGGAGACAAACGGATGAGATCCTTCAAGAAGGATCTGAGGTTTTTCACAAACATTAGATTTGAAGAGGGATTGTAAGCGTTAATGCCTCTACTCTTCCAGTCTTCTCAAGTAGAGATGAAATATTTACCATAGATCCAAGGATCTATCGGGACCCTCCTTGACCATCCATCTTAAGTTGACATGTGGCGAGAGATCAACATTTCGCTGACTCGCTACTAAAAGAACTCAAAGGGTAGATTTTTGTGATTGAGAGTGCTGAGGGGAGTGGGAGGAAATAGAGGTTATGAGAGGGTCCTTGAGGTCATGGTGCAGATCCCCTTCCCTCCAAAGGGCTTCTTGACCCCCTGGTCTAGGATCATTCAAGTCACCAAACTGAATGGTTTGTCGCGATACAAATGGAACCAAGTGAAATTGACACAGACCCTTCCACCTTCTCGATGCAGGTTGTGTGGCACCTGCATACCCTCTACTTAGCACTTTTCAAATATCAATGCCAACAGACACTATCTCTCCATGATAGGCTCCCTCCTTGATGTGACCATGGATGGTGATCATGGGATAACTCCATTCGTGACCCTGTTCTTCGGGACTTTTGGAAACTTATTTCTCCCTTTTCACTGATTCTCGAATCAAAAGTGTCGATTTCTCGCCATGTGTCCTCTTGGATCCAATGGTCCAGAGTCACTCTGCACTTCATCTTTCACGAAGTTTGAATTTCTCTCCTTGCAACTCTTCCATAGTCAAAATCCTTGAACTCTCTGATATTCTTCCACTTTTCTCCTCCGATGATGGATGGTTTTATGATCTTCAAGACTTCAACAAGTCCTTAACTCCTTTTGCACACTTAGCACAATTTCCTCTTCAGACTTGGGCTATTATCGAGCTGCTTCTACACTCCTTGTAGAGTTCTATGCAGATTCTTCTATGACTTTGCTCATCTTGAAAACCTTCACGATTCCCCTTTCCTCTACATCCTTCAGTGGACATTCTCTTTCTCTCCTGGAAAATTACGCTCTTCCTCCTGAGCTTGTAATATGGACTTATAGTCTCCTCGACGCACTCCTTGCACTCGACTAAGCCTTTTGATGACTTCTCCCGTATCCTATTTGTGCATCTTAAGGAATCTCCTTTCCATTGTGGATCCACTCTTGCAAATGCTTCCTTCCTTAAAGTGTTCAAGAACTTCGAGGTTCTTTTAAGTCTTCCAACACTTACAACAATGTTTCTCTTGTACACTCTTGTGCTTTCTCTATCCCCTCTTGGCAAATCATTTCAGAGTGTTAAGTAACTCTGGACTTTGTCTCCTCCTCCATAGTATTTCTTTCCAAGTTACTTAACCACCTTGAAATTTCCTCTTGATTATGTGAATTAGTTTGGTATGCCCTCCTGGAAGTTTCTCTTCTGACTCCACTAAGTGTAGACACACACTCCTTGCATCGACTCATAGAGTCTCCACACACTATCGCACACTGCTTGCACTTATCCTAGAGAACCAGGATTAATCCGACACACTCAGAGATAGAAAACTATATCTCTATCCCTACAGATGATTTCTAACATTCATCTACAATTCAAATGCATCCCAATTACATTCATCACAAAATATCCATTACACAGAAATTGATAACAAGAAAAACTGTCATTTTCTATTAATGGCGGAATATCAAATTACAAATATATGAGTTTGAGCTATGATTGAGCCTCATCTCTCCTCCTATATCCTATGCATTTCTCCTCCTAGATAAATCTCTCTTAGATAACCCCTACAATTGGTCTTACAAGGGTTTTTCATCAAGTTCCAGTAGTCTACCTCTACTTTATCTAGAAACAATACAAATATTTTATACAAGACGACTCCACGAGCGTCCGTCCAAGCTAAACTAGTGGTTTCAAATCACCATTCAAAACACCTTTCTAATGAAAAAATTACAATGATGTAAATATGCTCTAAATTGGATACAGATACCTCCTACCATCAACCACTTAATGGTGAACTTATCTCCATCTTGTGAAAAGGAACAACTTGGCTCTTCCAGCTTGTCATCATTAAATGCCTAGATCACTCTTTTTATTCTCAAGGAAAAATGAGAGGGCAACGCCTCTCTATTCCTTGAATGCGCACCATATGTGTTAATTGGTTGGTGCATGCTGAGGTGGAGCGATGATCTTGCATCATAATCCATGAATATGAAAATCATGAGCTCCTACTCATGAGCTTTCCATCTCGGTTGAAATCCTCCTGGATCCAAAACTTTCTCTTGGAATTGTCTCTATCCTCCTCTGCATTGTTGCTACTGCTACATCATCCTCGTTGCTACTGCATCATCCTCGCTACTCGTGCATGTTTCCTTTTTCCCATATTATCATTGTTGACAGATTCCTCTGTCGACCCCAACATCAACTTCCTTATCTCCTCAACCACCTCATTGAGCTGCTCCATTTGCTGGCTCTTCTTTTGCAGACTAGCTTGATACACTTCTTCTTGGTCAATAGGTAAATCACATTGATATCCAAAGTTATATTCTTCATCTCTTATGGTCTTACTTTTCCATACTGTTGCAGCCTCCACGACTGCAGACTTCTCATCACTGGGATTTTTCTCAGCTATTACTTATAGCATATTGACTACTATCAGTTCTTCAAATGGTTCCATTCTAGCTTTCTCCAGCTACAAATCATGCTGGTGTATCTCCTCTGGCATGACTATATTATGTAAGCCACCTTTTGGTTCCGAACTGTGTAACTAATCTTTCATTGCATTTAAGCCCAATTCCCACTAGGTGGGTAATCCAACTGGGGGTTTTCCTTCCATTGGGACAAATTTCAGTATCTGTTCCTCCTCCTCTATGACAGTCTTAACGTGTTGTCCTTCTGTCACATCCGCAACATTTGTGTTAGCCTATCCTCATCTGCTTGGCAGGGATATATCGACTCCTCCAATGATCAGAATGGTCCTCAGATCCTTCTCCTCGATAATGGAATTTGGTAACTTCTCATCGTCTTCATTCACACGGTCCACAATTGCACACAAATATCCATTTGAGTGAGGTATTTATTCTACCTCCTCTTTATCTGTCAACACCCCATGATGTTAACTCTCAAAGAAGCTGACCTTGTCTCCCTTTCCCACTTGGAAAATTGGTATGTCTCCTCTTCCCTCCTGGTAGATTGCAAGGTCAATTGTCCTCTTCACATTTCCCACCTATCAACATACGATACCTCTTCCATATCTCTTTCCCTCCTCATTGATATTCTCAACATATCTCAAGCATCTTTTTAACACATGTTGTTGCCCTCTGGCCAAAAACTCCAAAAAAAACCATCTAGTTTTCCTCTTCAAAGGCCATCCATACCTCCAGTACACCTTTGTCTCTTGTTGCATATTAAATGCTAGCTCCTCCATTTTTGACTTGATATCCCTCATGAGATCTTTGCCTATTTCTTCTTTGTATTTATGTTGGAAGAACTCCCTTCGATGGTGTTCATGACTTCCAACAACCATCTTGCTCCACCTACAGCCCACCTAGTTGTTTATCATCTATTGCACACCTTGCAATAGATTCAACAAAGTACTGCACTTTGTCTCCCTAGCCTACATAAATCAATTTTTCATTAACTCTGATACCACTTCTGGTGCAGAACCCCTTCCCTCCAAAGCAATGCTCGAACTCTTGGTCTAAGATTATTCAAGTCATCGAATTGAATGGTTCGTCGGGATCCAAATGGAACCAAGTTAACTTGACACAGGCCCTTCCACCTTCTCGTCGTAGGTTGTGTGGCACCCGCAGACCCTCTCCTTAGCAGTTTTCAAATCACAACGCCAACAGACACTAGCTCTCCATTCTAGGCTCCCTCCTTGATGTGACCACAGATGACCACTGTGGGATAACTCCCCTCGTGACCCTATTCTTTGATACTTTCATGAACTTCTTTCTCCCTTTTCCCCGATTTCTGAATCAACGAAGTGTTGATTTCTCTCAACAGATCCTGTCTCAATGGATGAATATGATTTCGTCAACTACCAACTCTTCAGGTATTCTCTCCTTGAATTTTCTTCGAAGGATTCTTCGTATGAAATACATGGATCTCCACCATGCGTCCTCCTGGATCCAAGGGTCCAAATTCACTTCGCACTTTGAATTTCATGAAGCTTAAATTGCTCTCCTTACAACTCTTTCAAAGTCTGAATCCTCAAACTCTCAGATCTGATTCCATCTTTCTCCTCTGGCGATGGACATTTTTATGGTCTTCGGGACTTTAGTAAGTTCTGAACTCCTTTTTCACACTCAACGCAATTTCCTCTTTAATACTTGGGCTATTCTACAACTTCTTCTGCACTCCTTGCAGAGTTTTGCGAAGATTCTCCTATGAGTTTTCTCAGCTTGAAAACCTTCACGACTCCCCGTTCGTCTATGTCCTTCATTGGACGTTCTCCTTCCCTCCTAGAAAATTACGCTCTTCCTCCTGAGCTTGTAATATGGACATACAATCTCCTCATTACACTCCTTGCGCTCGACTAAGCTTTTTTACGACTTCTCCCTTAGCCTATCTGAGCATCTTAATGTGTTTCATTTCCTTTGTCGATCCACTCTTACAAATCCTACCTTCCTCAAAGTGTTCAACAACCCTAGGGTTCTTTTAAGGATTCCAACACTTCCAACAATGTTTCTCTTGTACGCTCTCATACTTTCTCTATGCCCTCCTGGAAAAGAATTTCAGAGTGTTTATTAACTCCAGACTGTGTCTCCTCCTCCACAGTATTTATTTCCAAGGTACTTAACTACCTTGAAATTTCCTCTTGATTCTTTGAATTAATATAGTATTCCCTCCTTGTAGTTTCTCTTCCAACTCCACTGAGTTCAAACATGCACTCCTTGCGTCAGCTCACAGAGTATCCACACTCTGTCGTGCACTCCTTCCACTTAGCCTAGAGAACTAGACTTAATCTGACACACTCACAGATAGAAACGTATATCTCTATCCTTGCAAATGATTTCTAACATTAATGTACAATTAAAATGCATCCAAATGACATTCTTCACAAAATATCCATTACGCAAAAATTGATAACAGGAAAATTGTCATTTTCTATTAATGGTGGAATATCAAATTACAAATATATGAGTTATAGATACGACTGAGTCTCGACTCTCCTCCTATATCCTATGCATTTCTCCTACTAGATAAATCTCTCTTATCTAACCCCTCCAACTGGGCTTACAATGGATTTTCATCAAATTTCAGTAGCCTACCTCTACTCTACTTGGCAACAATACAAAGATTTTATACAAGAGGGCTCGACGAGAGTCCCACCAAGCTAAACTAGTGGTGTCAAATCACCATTCAAAATGCTTGTCTAATGGGAAAATTACAATGATGGAAATCCGCTCCAAATCGGACGAAGATCCATCCTACCATCAACCACTTAATGGTGACCTTATCTCCAGCTGGTGCGAAGGCACAGCTTGGCTCTTCCAACTTGTCATCATTAAATTCCTGGATCATGGTTTTGATTATCAAGGAAAAATGAGAGGGTGGCGCCTTTTCCTTCCTTGAATGTGCACCATGCATATTAATCGGTTGGCCCATGCTAAGGTGGAGATATGCTCCTGCATGAGGTCACTAAGAGAGAAAGGTGAGCGGAGGGTGTCGAAATTGGGTTAGAGGTCCCTAGTACACAAAGACGAGTTACAGAGAGCAGTAATTATGAAAAAACTGGGAGAGTTGAAGAGATGGACAGGAGGAGTGCACTAGGGAAAATTAGAAATGGAATAGAACACTAGGGAGAGATCCTGTTTAGACCTCTTGACACCATCAAATCCCGAGTTGATAGCCAAAACCTCCATTGTAGCTGAGTTGATGGTCAACTTGATCCTGGTATGCCTAGTCTGGTCGGTTCACGCGTCCATTAACGTAGCCATTCCATCTAGGGGCACTACCATTACTCCTCTCACAGTGTGAGCCATGGGGCAGTTAATATCCTTGGGATGGTGACCCGGGTTAATAACTCCCCTGGATGCCCGGTGCCAAGTGTCCTCTGACCCTGACCAGGTGGCACCCCAACTGGGTGAATTCATGGTGCAATCTTGAACTCACACCTAGGTACAATGTAATTTCTCCCTGAACACATTCCCCCCCCCCCCCCC
>ML802016.1:220454-243656 GCA_009831015.1 Picea engelmannii
GGGGGGGGGGGGGGGAATGTGTTCAGGGAGAAATTACATTGTACCTAGGTGTGAGTTCAAGATTGCACCATGAATTCACCCAGTTGGGGTGCCACCTGGTCAGGGTCAGAGGACACTTGGCACCGGGCATCCAGGGGAGTTATTAACCCGGGTCACCATCCCAAGGATATTAACTGCCCCATGGCTCACACTGTGAGAGGAGTAATGGTAGTGCCCCTAGATGGAATGGCTACGTTAATGGACGCGTGAACCGACCAGACTAGGCATACCAGGATCAAGTTGACCATCAACTCAGCTACAATGGAGGTTTTGGCTATCAACTCGGGATTTGATGGTGTCAAGAGGTCTAAACAAGATCTCTCCCTAGTGTTCTATTCCATTTCTAATTTTCCCTAGTGCACTCCTCATGTCCATCTCTTCAGCTCTCCCAGTTTTTTCATAATTACTGCTCTTTGTAACTCGTCTTTGTGCACTAGGGACCTCTAACCCAGTTTCGACACCCTCCGCTCACCTTTCTCTCTTAGTGACCTCATGTAGGAGCATATCTCCACCTTAGCACGGGCCAACCGATTAATATGCATGGTGCACATTCAAGGAAGGAAAAGGCGCCACCCTCTCATTTTTCCTTGAGAATCAAAACCATGATCCAGGAATTTAATGATGACAAGTTGGAAGAGCCAAGATGTGCCTTCGCACCAGTTGGAGATAAGGTCACCATTAAGTGGTTGATGGTAGGATGGATCTTCGTCCGATTTGGAGCGGATTTCCATCATTGTAATTTTCCCATTAGACAAGCATTTTGAATGGTGATTTGACACCACTAGTTTATCTTGGTGGGACTCTCGTCGATCCCTCTTGTATAAAATATTTGTATTGTTTCCAAGTAGAGTAGAGGTAGGCTACTGAAATTTGATGAAAATCCATTGTAAGCCCAGTTGCAGGGGTTAGATAAGAGAGATTTATCTAGTAGGATAAATGCATAGGATATAGGAGGAGAGTCGAGACTCAATCATATCTAGAACTCATATAATTGTAATTTGATATTCCACCATTAATAGAAAATGACAATTTTCCTGTTATCAATTTTTGCATAATGGATATTTTGTGAATAATGTCATTTGGATGCATTTTAATTGTACATGAATGTTATAAATTGACGCAGAAGAGGATACCCTCACGGTTCACCCCCCCTACTCTCACCAGGACCTTCTCTTTGCTCGGCCCAAAGAGTCAAAGAACTCTTCCACTCCCCTCGGGAGTTCACTACCCACAGTAATCCTTCGACAATCTCCCCTCGGAAATCGGGGTATCGCGACTCGCTTGATCACCATTCATATGCAAAACAAAACCCCGATCCCCGATGGTCAACGGGTCAATGCTTTCGGATTTCGGGAATTTCCCTATCGGGAAATCGGCGAATAGGATACTGCGATTCACTTGCCCTCTAAATCTTCGATCCCCGAACTCCGAGCTGACGACACTTGTCAATGCCTCCTCATACGGATTAATGTCCTGACACCTGTCCTCCACTAGCACTATCGGGAAATCGCCCTTTGCGATGTCAACACTCTGTATTTCAAAACCCCGAGTGCCGAGGTGCCGATTCTCTGAGATCGCGCCACCTGTCTTCCACTAGTACCTGGGGTCCCACGCTGCCACGTCCTCTTTGGGACTTCGCGGATCGTGGATCCACGATGCAAAGTTTCTTCGTGGTCGAAACCCCCGAAACACCGAACGCCGAAACCCCGAAGTCCGACGACACCTGTTCTTATGGGTTATCTCCCACGCAACTCCTCCATGATCTGACGGTCCTCGGGATTTCTCGATTCTCCTCCGTGAATCCTGTCTGTTGATTCTTCCTCTTGGAGATCTCCCGCTCCAAAGCTTCTCTCAATTCGCGTTCCTCCTGGGTTTGTTCCCAAAGTCTCACCACGGAACTATCCCTCCTGAGCTTTTACGTTTCCTTCCTTCCTATGCTTGGAAGAATCTCCAAGTCTCAAAGGCCTCGACCTTTTCTTCCTCTCTGCCCTGTGAACCCCTCGACTTGAGTCTCGCCTGTGCGTGTGAAAACGCTATCCTTCCAGAGCTTCTGCCCTTTGAATCCTCACGGGATTCTTTGGCTCCTGCACTCCTGCAGAGTCTTCGTGCGCAAAGCGCTATCTGTGCTGAGCTTCCACAAACACTCAGACCCCCTTGAGGGATTTTCTCTTCCTTTCCCTCAGATGATCAAGATCGACGCCTTCCTGGCTCCTTGCTCAAGCAACCTCCGTTCTAAGTCTTTCTGGGTATTCAGCAACCCAATACAGGTCCCTCAGTGGACTCTGCTTCCTTCAGATAATAGAACTCAATGAGTTCCTTCCTCCTCGGCTATCTGTGCGCCTTCTCTACGCCCTCCTGGCAGAGTATCTATGCTACAAAACACCCTACAATTATACTTTCTCCTGTGCCCTTGCACCCCTCGCTCGACGTCGTCCAGACGGAGCCTCTCAGAATCCTCACAGAATTCTGGTCTTTCTGAACTCACAGCAGAATTATTTCCACGGTGCACGCTCAATACCCTCTTGGTAGAGCTCCTACATAACTTCTCAGAGGTTCTGTTTACAACAGTATCTCAGCTACACTGCCGTGACTATTGAGGTGTTCAGTAACCCCAACAGTCCTCCTTCTGTATGAGTTGTTGACTTCAATGTTTGTGCTCTCAGCACGTCTTTGTATGACTCCTTCGAGTTCAGAAGTGCCTCCTCCGTGCACTGGGATTCAGAGTCTCAACACTCTGTCACGCCCTCATGGCATGAACCCTCAAAGACCTCTCAAACCTGAAATCAAACCAAACTCCCTGCAAAGGTATAATAACGACATATAATTACAGCATAAGGAAAACACTTACAGGCACACACATAAACATAAAAATCATGCAGGAAAAACTGCTCTCTGTTCATATATTAACAATTAGCAAAATGCATGTATTTTTACAAGGTGTTCTCGAGCTCTTCTCAGCTGTACATGCATTCTATCTACCCTCTCCAAATGAGACCCCTCTATCTCCTTTACCTGAGGTGCTCTTAGCGCTTTCCTCCAGGATTTACCTACTCTAATTAATTACAATCAATGGATGTCTAGTCTGTTATCCAGAACTAGATCTCAGCCAATCTATAATAAATGCCCATCTTATCTATAGCCTGCGCAAAGACATGGAATTCATGGCTCACCAGCCTAAGACATTTATTTACATTCAATTCAAATTCAAAAATGAGGCTGCGCCTCCCTTTCAGCCCTGCATGAGTGCGCGCTGACGTGGCTGGCTGGCTGCATGGAGAGATGCTCCTGCATCATACTCCACAGCTGCAAAAATAATGATCTCCTGCTCATGAACTTCCCCTATAGCTTGTTGGAATCCACCTGGGTCCCAAACAAGTCTTTGGAGCTTTTCATGTGCTCCGCTCTGCTTCTGCTTCCGCTGCGCTGCTGCTGCTGTCCATCCTCTACCCAGCTTCTCCTCGCTGGTAGTCTGCGCTGACCTCAACATCAGCCTTCTGATGTCCTCTATCTCTCGGTCCAACTGCTCCTGTGGCTGGTTCAGGTTTTGCAGTTTCCCCAGCTACAAAATATTTTGGCCATTTGGCAGATCATCATGATCTCCCATGCTACCTTCTTCTTTTTCATATGTGGCCTTCAATCGCCACTTTGTTGGAGTCTTCAGCTCTACAGTTTCTTCCTGACTGACCTGCTGCTCAGCCATCTCTTCTAACAACCCAAATTCTATCAGTTCTCTTGCTGGCTCTGGATTGTTCAACCAATCCTCTAGCATCTCCAGCTCCATCTCCCATGGAGAAATAAATGTTCCTGCCTGCTCCTCGACACCTTTTGCTGCTAGCCTCAGTGCTACAACTTCTTTCTCTTCTTCCGCAACTTCCCATGTTGCAGTCCTTTCAGCTCCATGGCTGTAAGTGCTGAGCCATTCCTCGGAATTCCCACTCTCTCCTTCTGCTCCTGCAATGTCCCCTGTTGCATTGGTTTCAGATTCAGTGCTGAAAACGCTGAGCCATTCCTTAGAATGCTCATCTTCCTCTTTTGCTCCTGCTTGAGCTTTTGCTGTCAGCTTCAGTGCTACAACTCCTTGGTTTTCATCTCCCAGGCTGAATACGTTGAGACATTCCTCCGAATGCTCACTCTTCTTTACATCTGCTTGGGCATTCCCAGATGCCTGCTCCAACTCTTATTCTTCGACAGTCATCTCCAACTGTGACTGCTCTGTTGTTGCTGCAGGTACAACATAATTTTCTGCCTCCTCCTGGGCAGATGGCAGGAATATTGAAACTCCCCCAATCATCAGAAGATCATTTTGGTGTTTCTCCTCTTCAGTCAGTTGCATCTGCTGACCTTCTTGCGATATTATCGGCTCCATCAGCTCCTCTGGCTGTCTCAAACCTCTCGGCTCATCCCTGCCCACCTGGCAATATGGGATGCTTCCACTGCTGCTTCCCTGGCAGATTATGAGATCAACCGATCCCATATTCATCAGCAACCTTTGTTGAATTGAACTCTCCCTTGAGTCCAAGAGACTCTCAGACAGTCTCAATTTTTCATCTCTGCCCTCCAGGCAGCTTAGTACGCTTCCGCCGCCCTCTTGGCAGTCTTTGAGATCTTCACCTGATCTCCTTTCATCGCCCAGCTGGCAATGCAAAGTTTCCTGGCTGTCCTCACGACAGTCTTTGAGATCCTCAGCTGATCCCAATTCTGTTCCCCTACCCAACTGGCAATTTGAAATTCCCTGGCTGCCCTCACGACAATCCTTGAGATCCTCACCTGATCCCAATTCGTTGCCCTCCTGGCAAACTGGAATTTCTTCTTTTCTGCCCAACTGGCAGTACTTGAAACCATCGACTGATTCCAACTTATCCCAATCATCATCATCATCGAGACTTTTCCCTGTCTCTGGCCAACAGTAACAAACCATGTTTTCTTCTGTGGCCCTGAGGTTCTCAGCATACCTCAGCCATCATTTTAACAGTCTACACTATCTTATTACCATCAACTGCTTGACTGGCCATTTCACTTTTGGCGCCCTCATGGGCCATTCATGTACCCATCTCTGCCTTTTACTTTGCTGCATCTTTATCTCGAGCTCCTCCATCTCTCGATTTATGTCAGCGAGCTCTTTATCCATCTCTGCTCTGCTCATCAGCTTCGAGCTCTTCCTTTCAGCACGCTTATGACCTTCAGTAGCCATGTTGCTGATTCCATCTGCCTCCCTGACAGATTTGCTGCTGTCACTCCAGCAATCCTGAGTGCCTAGCTTCATTCCACAGTCTCCCTCTGACTGTCTACAGACTGCTACCTCCAGCAAGCAAGTCCCCACAGAGTTCTCAGCAACCCTATCTTCCTTCACCTCCAATATACAGATGAAATATCACTCTGATACCACTTGACGCAGAAGAGGCTACCCTCACGGTTCACCCCCCCCTACTCTCACCAGGACCTTCCCTTTTCTCGGCCCAAAGAGTCAAAGAACTCTTCCACTCCCCTCGGGAGTTCACTACCCACAGTAATCCTTCGACAATCTCCCCTCGGAAATCGGGGTATCGCGACTCGCTTGATCACCATTCATATGCAAAACAAAACCCCGATCCCCGATGGTCAACGGGTCAATGCTTTCAGATTTCGGGAATTTCCCTATCGGGAAATCAACGAATAGGATACTGCGATTCACTCGCCCTCTAAATCTCCGATCCCCGAACTCCGAGCTGATGCCACTTGTCAATGCCTCCTCATACGGCTTAATTTCCTGACACCTGTCCTCCACTAGCACTATCGGGAAATCTCCCTTTGCGATGTCAACACTCTGTATTTCAAAACCCCGAGTGCCGAGGTGCCGATTCTCCGAGATCGCGCCACCTGTCTTCCACTAGTACCTGGGGTCCCACGCTGCCACGTCCTCTTCGGGACTTCGCGGATCGTGGATCCACGATGCAAATTTTCTTCGTGGTCGAAACCCCCGAAACACCGAACGCCGAAACCCCGAAGTCCGATGACACCTGTTCTTATGGGTTATCTCCCACACAACTCCTCCACGATCTGACGGTCCTCGGGATTTCACAATTCTCCTCCACGAATCCTATCCGTTGATTCTTCCTCTTGGAGATCTCCCGCTCCAAAGATTCTCTCAATTCGCGTTCCTCCTGGGTTTGTTCCCAAAGTCTCACCACGGAACTATCCCTCCTGAGGTTTTATGTTTCCTTCCTTCCTATGCTTGGAAGAATCTCCAAGTCTCAAAGGCCTCGACCTTTTCTTCCTCTCTGCCCTGCGAACCCCTCGACTTGAGTCTCGCCTGTGCGTGTGAAAATGCTATCCTTCCAGAGCTTCTGCCCTTTGAATCCTCACGGGATTCTTTGGCTCCTGCACTCCTGCAGAGTCTTCGCGTGCAAAGCGCTATCTGTCCTGAGCTTCCACAAACACTCAGACCCCCTTGAGGGATTTTCTCTTCCTTTCCCTTAGATGATCAATATCGACGCCTTCCTGGCTCCTTGCTCAAGCAACCTCCGTGCTGAGTCTTTCTGGGTATTCAGCAACCCAATACAGGTCCCTCAGTGGACTCTGCTTCCTTCAGATAATAGAACTCAATGAGTTCCTTCCTCCTCGGCTATCTGCGCGCCTTCTCTACGCCCTCCTGGCGGAGTATCTCTGCTACATAACACCCTACAGTTATACTTTCTCCTGTGCCCTTGCACACCTCGCTCGACGTCTTCCAGACGGAGCCTCTCAGAATCCTCACAGAATTCTGGTCTTTCTGAACTCACAACAGAATTATTTCCACGGTGCATGCTCAATACCCTCTTGGTAGAGCTCCTACATAACTTCTCAGAGGTTCTATTTACAACAGTGTCTCAGCTACACTGCCGTGACTATTGAGGTGTTCAGTAACCCCAACAGTCCTCCTTCTGTATGAGTTGTTGACTTCAATGTTTGTGCTCTCAGCACGTCTTTGTTTGACTCCTTCGAGTTCAGAAGTGCCTCCTCCGTGCACTGGGATTCAGAGTCTCAACACTCTGTCACTCCCTCATGGCATGAACCCTCAAAGACCTCTCAAACCTGAAATCAAACCAAACTCCCTGCAAAGGTATAATAACGACATATAATTACAGCGTAAGGAAAACACTTATAGGCACACACATAAACAGAAAAATCATGCAGGAAAAACTTCTCTTTGTTCATATATTAACAATTGGCAAAATACCTGTATTTTTACAAGGTGTTCCCGAGCTCTTCTCAGCTCTACATGCATTCTATCTACCCTCTCCAAATGAGACCCCTCTATCTCCTTTACCTGAGGTGCTCTTAGCTCTTTCCTCCAGGATTTACCTACTCTAATTAATTACAATCAATGGTTGTCTAGTCTGTTATCCAGAACTAGATCTCAGCCAATCTATAATAAATTCCCATCTTATCTACAGCCTGCACAAAGACATGGAATTCATGGCTCACCATCCTAAGACATTTATTTACATTCAATTCAAATTCAAAAATGAGGCTGCGCCTCCCTTTCAGCCCTGCATGAGTGCGCGCTGACGTGGCTGGCTGGCTGCATGGAGAGATGCTCCTGCATCAGAAATCATTTGCAAGGATAGAGATATACGTTTCTATCTATGAGTGTGTCAGATTAAGTCTGGTTCTCTAGGATAAGTGGAAGGAGTGCATGACAGAGTGTGGATACTCTGTGAGCTGACGCAAGGAGTGCATGTTTGAACTCAGTGGAGTTGGAAGAGAAACTACGAGGAGGGAATACTATATTAATTCAAAGAATCAAGAGGAAATTTCAAGGTAGTTAAGTACCTTGAAAAGAAATACTGTGGAGGAGGAGACACATTCCGGAGTTAATAAACACTCTGAAATTCTTTTCCAGGAGGGCATAGAGAAAGTATGAGAGCGTACAAGAGAAACATTGTTGGAAGTGTTGGAATCCTTAAAAGAACCCCAGGGTTGTTGAACACTTTGAGGAAGGTAGGATTTGTAAGAGTGGATCGACAAAGGAAAGGAAACACATTAAGATGCTCAGATAGGCTAAGGGAGAAGTCGTAAAAAATCTTAGTCGAGCACAAGGAGTGTAATGAGGAGATTGTGTGTCCATATTACAAGCTCAGGAGGAAGAGCGTAACTTTCCAGGAGGGAAGGAGAACGTCCAATGAAGGACATAGAAGAACGGGGAGTCATGAAGGTCTTCAAGCCGAGAAAAATCATAGGAGAATCTTCGCAAAACTCTGCAAGGAGTGCAGAAGAAGTTGTAGAATAGCCCAAGTATTAAAGAGGAAATTGCATTGAGTGTGAAAAAGGAGTTAAGAACTTACTAAAGTCCCGAAGACCATAAAAATGTCCATCGCCAGAGGAGAAAGATGGAATCAGATATGAGAGTTTGAGGATTCAGACTTTGAAAGAGTTGTAAGGAGAGCAATTTAAGCTTCATGAAATTCAAAGTGCGGAGTGACTTTGGACCCTTGGATACAGGAGGACACATGGTGGAGATCCATGTATTTCATAGGAAGAATCCTTCGAAGAAAATTCAAGGAGAGAATACCTGAAGAGTTGGTAGTTGACGAAATCATATTCATCCATTGAGACAGGATCTGTTGCGAGAAATCAACACTTCGTTGATTCAGAAATCGGGAAAAAGGGAGAAAGAAGTTCATGAAAGTCCCAAAGAATGGGGTCGCGAAGGGAGTTATCCCACGGTGGTCATCTGTGGTCACATCAAGGAGGGAGCCTAGAATGGAGAGCTAGTGTCCGTTGGCGTTGTGATTTGAAAACTACTAAGGAGAGGGTCTGCGGGTGCCACACAACCTACGTCGAGAAGGTGGAAGGGCCTGTGTCAAGTTAACTTGGTTCCATTTGGAGCCCGACGAACCATTCAATTCGATGACTTGAATAATCTTAGACCAATATTTCGAGCATTGCTTTGGAGGGAAGGGGTTCTGCACCAGAAGTGGTATCAGAGTTAATGAAAAATTGATTTATGTAGGCTAGGGAGACAAAGTGCAGTACTTTGTTGAATCTATTGCAAGGTGTGAAATAGATGATAAACAACTAGGTGGGCTGTAGGTGGAGCAAGATGGCTGTTGGAAGTCATGAACACCATCGAGGGGAGTTCTTCCAACATAAATACAAAGCGGAAATAGGCAAAGATCTCATGAGGGATATCAAGGCGAAAATGGAGGAGCTAACATTCAATATGCAACAAGAGACAAAGGTGTACTGGAGGTATGGATGGCCTTTGAAGAGGAAAACTAGATGGTTTTTTTTGGAGTTTTTGGCTAGAGGGAAACAACATGTGTTAAAAAGATGCTTGAGATATGTTGAGAATCTCAATGAGGAGGGAAAGAGATATGGAAGAGGTCTCGTATGTTGATAGGTGGGAAATGTGAAGAGGACAATTGACCTTGCAATCTACCAGGAGGGAAGAGGAGACATACCAATTTTCCAAGTGGGAAAGGGAGACGAGGTCAGCTCCTTTGAGAGTTAACATCAGGGGGTGTTGACAGATAAAGAGGAGGTAGAATAAATACCTCACTCAAATGGATATTTGTGTGCAATTGTGGACCGTGTGAATGAAGACGATGAGAAGTTACCAAATTCCATTGTCGAGGAGAAGGATCTGAGGACCATTCTGATCATTGGAGGAGTCGATATATCCCTGCCAAGCAGATGAGGATAGGCTAACACAAATGTTACAGATGTGACAGAAAGACAACACATTAAGACTGTCATAGAGGAGGAGGAACAGATACTGAAATTTGTCCCAATGGAGGAAAAGCCCCAGTTTGTTTACCCACCCAATGGGAATTGGGCTTAAAGGCAATGAAAGATTGGTTACATAGTTCGGAACCAAAAGGTGGCTTACATAATATAGTCATGCCAGAGGAGATACACCAGCATGATTTGTAGCTGGAGAAAGCTAGAATGGAACCAATTGAAGAACTGATAGTAGTCAATATGCTATAAGTAATAGCTGAGAAAAATCCCAGTGATGAGAAGTCTGCAGTCATGGAGGCTACAACAGTATGGAAAAGTAAGGCCATAAGAGATGAAGAATATAACTTTGGATATCAATGTGATTTACCCATTGACCAAGAAGAAGTGTATCAAGCTAGTCTGCAAAAGAAGAGCCAGCCAATGGAGCAGCTCAATGAGGTGGTTGAGGAGATAAGGAAGTTGATGTTGGGTTCGACAGAGGAATCTGTCAACAATGATAATATGGGAAAAAGCAAACATGCACGAGTAGTGAGGATGATGCAGTAGCAACGAGGATGATGTAGCAGTAGCAGCAAAGCAGAGGAGGAGAGAGACAATTCCAAGAGAAAGTTTTGGATCCAGGAGGATTTCAATCGATATGGAAAGATCATGAGTAGGAGCTCATGATTTTCATAGTCATGGATTATGATGCAATATCATCGCTCCACCTCAGCATGCACCAACCAATTAACACATATGGTGCGCATTCAAGGAATAGAGAGGCATTGCCCTCTCATTTTTCCTTGAGAATAAAAAGAGTGATCTAGGCATTTAATGATGACAAGCTGGAAGAGCCAAGTTGTTCCTTTTCACAAGATGGAGATAAGTTCACCATTAAGTGGTTGATGGTAGGAGGTATCTGTATCCAATTTAGAGCATATTTACATCATTGTAATTTTTTCATTAGAAAGGTGTTTTGAATGGTGATTTGAAACCACTAGTTTAGCTTGGACGGACGCTCGTGGAGTCGTCTTGTATAAAATATTTGTATTGTTTCTAGATAAAGTAGAGGTAGACTACTGGAACTTGATGAAAAACCCTTGTAAGACCAATTGTAGGGGTTATCTAAGAGAGATTTATCTAGGAGGAGAAATGCATAGGATATAGGAGGAGAGATGAGGCTCAATCATAGCTCAAACTCATATATTTGTAATTTGATATTCCGCCATTAATAGAAAATGACAGTTTTTCTTGTTATCAATTTCTGTGTAATGGATATTTTGTGATGAATGTAATTGGGATGCATTTGAATTGTAGATGAATGTTAGAAATCATCTGTAGGGATAGAGATATAGTTTTCTATCTCTGAGTGTGTCGGATTAATCCTGGTTCTCTAGGATAAGTGCAAGCAGTGTGCGATAGTGTGTGGAGACTCTATGAGTCGATGCAAGGAGTGTGTGTCTACACTTAGTGGAGTCAGAAGAGAAACTTCCAGGAGGGCATACCAAACTAATTCACATAATCAAGAGGAAATTTCAAGGTGGTTAAGTAACTTGGAAAGAAATACTATGGAGGAGGAGACAAAGTCCAGAGTTACTTAACACTCTGAAATGATTTGCCAAGAGGGGATAGAGAAAGCACAAGAGTGTACAAGAGAAACATTGTTGTAAGTGTTGGAAGACTTAAAAGAACCTCGAAGTTCTTGAACACTTTAAGGAAGGAAGCATTTGCAAGAGTGGATCCACAATGGAAAGGAGATTCCTTAAGATGCACAAATAGGATACGGGAGAAGTCATCAAAAGGCTTAGTCGAGTGCAAGGAGTGCGTCGAGGAGACTATAAGTCCATATTACAAGCTCAGGAGGAAGAGCGTAATTTTCCAGGAGAGAAAGAGAATGTCCACTGAAGGATGTAGAGGAAAGGGGAATCGTGAAGGTTTTCAAGATGAGCAAAGTCATAGAAGAATCTGCATAGAACTCTACAAGGAGTGTAGAAGCAGCTCGATAATAGCCCAAGTCTGAAGAGGAAATTGTGCTAAGTGTGCAAAAGGAGTTAAGGACTTGTTGAAGTCTTGAAGATCATAAAACCATCCATCATCGGAGGAGAAAAGTGGAAGAATATCAGAGAGTTCAAGGATTTTGACTATGGAAGAGTTGCAAGGAGAGAAATTCAAACTTCGTGAAAGATGAAGTGCAGAGTGACTCTGGACCATTGGATCCAAGAGGACACATGGCGAGAAATCGACACTTTTGATTCGAGAATCAGTGAAAAGGGAGAAATAAGTTTCCAAAAGTCCCGAAGAACAGGGTCACGAATGGAGTTATCCCATGATCACCATCCATGGTCACATCAAGGAGGGAGCCTATCATGGAGAGATAGTGTCTGTTGGCATTGATATTTGAAAAGTGCTAAGTAGAGGGTATGCAGGTGCCACACAACCTGCATCGAGAAGGTGGAAGGGTCTGTGTCAATTTCACTTGGTTCCATTTGTATCGCGACAAACCATTCAGTTTGGTGACTTGAATGATCCTAGACCAGGGGGTCAAGAAGCCCTTTGGAGGGAAGGGGATCTGCACCATGACCTCAAGGACCCTCTCATAACCTCTATTTCCTCCCACTCCCCTCAGCACTCTCAATCACAAAAATCTACCCTTTGAGTTCTTTTAGTAGCGAGTCAGCGAAATGTTGATCTCTCGCCACATGTCAACTTAAGATGGATGGTCAAGGAGGGTCCCGATAGATCCTTGGATCTATGGTAAATATTTCATCTCTACTTGAGAAGACTGGAAGAGTAGAGGCATTAACGCTTACAATCCCTCTTCAAATCTAATGTTTGTGAAAAACCTCAGATCCTTCTTGAAGGATCTCATCCGTTTGTCTCCCAAACGAAAGGATATTCCCTTTTTTTATTTGAACTTTCTATCCTTTTTGAACATGGGCAAAGGAATTCAACCTCTCAAAGATTTGAACTTCCGCGGCTCTGAAACCTTCAAAAAATAACTCCTTCTTCCACAGGGTTCCAAAACCCAGGTCACCTGAACCTTCAGATGATTCTTGGGAAAATTATCCCTACTCTTATTTGGGTTTTTGGATAAGATCTCAGGTGCGTTCCAAAGTCCCTAGGCTACTAACCTGAATGAAGTGCCTTCCTAACTCATCAAGTTAGGAGCTATGACATTGGGGCAAGGTAAACTCATGGATTTACCATAGAAGTATCCATACCAAGGATCTTACTCTGACTCTGAGATATGATGAAATTCCCCGGGGAAGGTGCTTTCGAGGAATTAAATTAGAACATCATGAGAATCAGGAAGATGGGATGATTCTCATTGGAACAGAGTCATGCTACAGACTTAATCATTTTTTACAGAAACCAACTATGGAATATAAGTATACACATGCATGCATTACTTCCAATCTAAAACACTATGAAATCAGTCCATACATAAACCATTTATGGGCATATAAACATGAGCATGTATACATGATATTCAATTCAAAATACAAGGCATAAAACAGTTATCAGAACCACAAGGTGTGATGCGACTGCTAAGAGGGTGCTCGTTTCCACCCTACCATAGGCTCAATAACTCCCAATGTATTTATCACTGGCGACCCATGAGCTTAGGCCATGATGCTTTGAGATTCAATCTCTTACTTCCATCTCAACCAAATTTAGGGACAAAGGTTACTCTGCTTCTCCCTATAGAGGAATAGATGAGGACAAAGGTTACTCTCCTTCTCCTAACTCAGTCTCTCTTCTCTTTGATCCCAACTCACTTTTCTCTCTCAATCCTTTGTTGGACCTAATAGTTTCCATTCTCATCTCTGCATTCTTCATCGTTCCTCCCATCCCCTCATTAACTCTTGAGGAGGTCTTCCCACCTACTAGCCCGACTATAATTCATTTTGGGTCAGAGGGTTTTTCTAATCTTGAGCAATTAAAACCAACATAGTTCTACCTTGGTGTAAGTTAAAGCAACCGCTCCGGGAACCTTCCACGACCTTTTCATTAGAAATCATGGTCTCTTTTAGCACATCCCCTTCCCAGAAGTCATGCAACACATATTCATAACAAATTTACATTCACCAACCTTTCATACAAAGGTCCATCAAATCAAACATTCACACCTTTAAGTTTTCCATAGTTCCCTCGCTAATATAGTTATATTTACAAACTCGGGCAAACAAGGTGTTACAATTCCCTCCCCCTTAAAGCAACATCATCCTTGATGTTATATCTATCAACATGATGTGTATGTATAGAACTAATCAAAATCGGATATGCTTGTTTCATGGAATCTTCCATTTCCCACGTAGCCTCATTTGGGACAAAGTGTTTCCACTGTACCTTCACTTGCACAATGGTTTGGTTCTTGAGTGAGGTTTCCTTCCTGTCTAGTATGCATTGGGGTTATGGAAGGAAATATCCCTCTGGTTCCACATGGATCACAGACCAGTCAATTATATGATTAGCATCATCTATATATTTCTTCAATAAGGAAACATGGAAAACATTATGTGCCTTTACTGTGGGAGGTAGTACTATTCTATAGGCTACTGGTCCCACTAAATCTAAGAATTCAAAGTGTCCACAATACCGAGGTGCAAAATTGAAATAGGCTCCCATCCTCAGGGAAGTCTTCTTGGGCCTAACTCTTAGATAGATGTGGTCTCCCATATTTAATTCTTTGGGGGTTCTCTTTCTGTCGGCATAACTTTTCTTTCTATTCTCAGCTATTTTCAGATTTTGCTTTATCTGAATCACTTGTTGTTCCATTTATTTCAACATGTCGGGTCCAATCATAATTTTTTTCATTTGATTACTCCAACTGACTAGAGTGTTGCACATCCTACCATAGAGGACTATGAAAGGACTCATCTTCAGTGATTCTTGGTAGCCGTTGTTGTAGGAAAATTCCACAAATGGCAAGTAATCTTCCCACTTTTTACGTTGATGCATTACATGCATCCTTAGCATGTCTTCTAATATTTGGTTCACTCTTTCCATCTGTCCATTGGTTTGAGGATGATAGGTTGTGCTAAACAATAGTTTGGTCTCCAGACCAGTCATCAAGGATTTCCAAAAGTTTGAAGTAAATTTCATGTCTCTGTTAGAGACGATTTCATTAGGCATGTCATGTAGTCTAAATATATCCTTCATGAATATGTTGGAAAAATCTATTGCCTTGAAAGTCGATTTGATGGGATTAAAGTGAGCGATCTTTCTTAATTTTCCACCATTACCATTATGGCATCATTCTTTCTAGCCAATTATGGTGATTCAGTGATGAAATCCATGGAGATGTTCTCCCATTTCCATTCCAGGATTGGTAGAGGTTGTAATAACCCTATTGGGTGCCGATGTTTTTATTTAACCTGCTGGCATTCTAGATATTTATCTAATTACTTAGCTATGTTTTTCTTCAGTCCAGGCCAATTGAATTATTTCCTGGTGGCCGTGATCATCTTCTGGTGTCCTGGGTGACCAGTATATGGTCATTTATGTAGTTCATCCATTATGAACCTCTTCAAGTCATCAAAGTTTTGAATATACAATCTATTTATGTAAGTTAGCAGACCTCCATCTAGCATCTGGTAGCCTTCATACTTTATCCCTCAGGTTCTTGCTCTAGGTACGAGGTCATAGTCTGGAAGAATGCGTCTGTTTCTTGTGCATTCCTGACACTTTACTTGACATTCATCTTGCAAGTGCTCACCGCTTCCAGGTGAATTGTTTTCATACTTCTGCCAAGGGAATTTGCCACCTTATTTTCCTTTCCTTTGATATGTTTGATTTCGAGATCAAACTTGCTAAGGAGTGACATCCACCTAGCTTGTCTAGCATTGAGTTTTGGTTGGTCAAACACACGTCGCAACCCATAGTGGTCTGTCATAAGTACAAATTTCCTACCCAGGAGGTAATGCCTCCACATTTTCAAGGCGTGCACCATGGCGGCCAACTCTAAATCATGGGTCACATAGTTGACTTCATGCTCATTCAATTTGCAGCCTTCATAGTAAACTAAGATTCCTTTTTTCATAAGGACTCCTATGATTCCTTCTTTGCAGGAATCTGTGCACACGAGGAATTCATTTTCGGGATCAACGATCTTCAGCACGAGAGCATGGGTCAGAAGGCATTTTAGGGACTGAAACCTTTCTTCACAATCTGATGTCCAAATGAATTTATCGTCCTTCTTCTGGAGGGTAATGATTGGAGAACCAATCTTGGAGAATCCTTTTATAAATATCCTATAGTATCCTTCTAAGCCCATAAAGGATCTCATATCTGAAACATCCTTTGGGGTAGGCCATTCCATGATATACTTGATCTTGTCAGGGTTTACTTCTACCCCTTCTTCAAATATGACATGGCCCAAGTAATGTATTTGCTTCTGGAAAAAGTCACACTTGCTAAATTTGGCACAGAGGTGATATTCTCTTAGCACTTGAAGAACAAGTCTAAGATGTTCCTTATGTTCCTCTCTATTCTTGGAGTAGATTAAAATATCGTCAATAAAAACGAGTACAAATTTTTCTAGGAATTTACTGAGTACATTGTTCATCAAGCACATAAAAGTGGCAGGGGCATTGGTTAATCCAAATGGTACTACCACAAATTCGTAGTGACCAAATATCGTCCTGAAGGCAGTTTTGTGGATGTATTCACCCTTGATTCAGACTTGATGGTATCCAGATATCAAGTCAATCTTTGAGAAGATGGAAGCACCTCCAAATTGATCTAACACGTCATCAATTCTGGGTAAGGGGTACTTGTTCGTTATGGTTACCTTATTGAATTGTCTATAATATATGCACAGTTGGAGTGTACCATTGTTATTCTTCCAAAATAGGAGTGGTACTCCCCATGGAGACACGTTGGGATGGATATAGACTTTGACCATCATTTATTTTAGTTATAGTTTAAGCTCAACTAGCTCGGGGGTGCTCATCCTATAGGGTGTCCTAGACATTGGCACCACTCCTGGTGCAAGTTCTATTGAGAAGTCAATGTCCCTTCTCGGAGGTAGACCTGATACCTCTTTCAGAAACACATCTCTATACTCTCTTAGTATGGGGTGGTCTTCTAGTATTGGTCTGTCATCCTCAACCGATTTCAACACATGTATCTCATATAGAGGACATCCTTTTATACAATACTTTCTCGTTTGAAGAGCTTATATTCATCTCACCGAGACAATTTTCTGGATCCCTTGAAGGGTTATCTTTCTCCCTTCTTCATTTACACATTCTAAGGTTTTATGGTAACAGTCCAGCTTAGTTTTATATTCATCTAGCCAATCCATACCAATCAACAGGTCATACGATCCTAGGGGTAGTATGTTGAGGGTAGCTTGGGTGGAAAATACATCCATAGCAAATTGGCAAGCTGATATGACCTCCGCTACCTTTCTTTTGGTGTCAGTGGCTAACTACACCAACCATGGCTTGGAATGTTTATGTGGCTATAATTTACACTTATCAATGGATTGAGGGGCCACATAACTCAAATTTGAACTAGGTTCAATTAAAATAGACACTAGATGGTTGGTGATCATACATTCCATATCCACCACTGAAGCTTGGTGGTTAGGTTGTTTATTATCCACAGCTGCATAAATTCATGGCATACTCCTTGCCACATCATTGACGGTGGTAGCTTCCTGGATGTTGTAAATTATCCTACTGCTCTGTTGTCTATGCGAACAGTGCCTCAGTATATGTTCTTCTCCACAACCCCAACATTTCAAGGGTTCTTTCTTTGGGTTATCAATCTTTCCTCGGGTTGATCCAAGAGGTGTATTTCCTCTCTAGGAAGGGAAATTCTGCTAGTGTACACTTTAGTTCAGAAATCTCATCCTTGAATCCTTCTTATAGTTTTTAAATCTTGGGGATTTAAATCCCTTTTTCTAGAATCTTGAACTATTCTTCTTCTTCTAGCCTTCGTGAGGTTCTAGCTGAAGCCCAAACTACTCATAACAATATCTTTCCTTTTGGATAGTGTCTTCTAGAGTCCTTGTCTTTTCAAACTCAATCATGTTGTGATAGTCCTTAGGTAGTCCACTGATGAATCGTTGCACCTTCACCTTTTTCGCTTTTATGTAAGGTATGTACCCCAACAACTCAAGGAATCTCCTGACATATTCCTCTATAGTAAGTTTCCCTAGCTTGATTTCATAGAATTCTTTAGTCTTTTCATTGAAATACTTTTCTGACAGATACTTCTTCCTAAATTATTTTTCAAACCGTTCCCAAGATAGGTCTTATTCATGAATCCCTTTCACATTGTTAAGGTCTTCCAACCAAATGGAAGCCTTTCCATTTAGGTTGAAAGTGGCTACTCAGGCCTTCAAGTTTTCTGAGAAGTCATGGACTCTGAAATACTTCTTTAGTCCAAGAATCCAGGCCTTCGATTCCTCTCCCTTCTTGATATCACCATCAAAATATGGTGGTTTGGCCTTCTTGAATTCTTTGAGATTATGACTTTTGGAATTCTTTCGTTTCTTTTGTTTTCTTTGAGAATGTGAACTAGTTCTACTACCAGAAGATCCCTTTGAGTCGCTAGTTTCCTCTCGAGAGGAATCATCCGACACTTGTCTCCTATATCTGGGTTGGACCTTTCTCGATGTACTCTTCCCAGTGTGGCCACTTAAAAGACAACGTTTCTGTATCTTGGGTGGACTTCGACTCCTCTTTGTTTGTCATCGGTCCACATGAATGGTGTCAGGTCCATGCTACAGTTGTCTTTGTATGTTTGATAAACTCTGTAGCAAGACTGCATTAATTTCCATTTGCTTCTCTTGCTCTTTTATCAACCTCTCGTTGTTGGCCTTACAACTTTGTACTTTGACGATTACACTCCTCACGGTCTCAGTTATATACTGAGGGGTCTCTACCGCCCTCCTTTCGTCAGACTCTTCATCTCTATTGTGGGATCCATCCCCCACTTCATGGCGCGTCACCATTGTATACATTTACAGTTTCCTGCGGTTGATCATCCGCTTGCGTGCAGACAAAACACTTGTTGTTAGCCAACATTATATTCGTTCATAACCAACACGTAATTCACATTTCTTAAATACCTACACACATAACAGTAATGCATACACACACAGTAGTAAGTTGTCATTATTTCTATAATAAGGGCTTAACCAACCTTTTTAGGAAGGGAGTAAGGTAAGATGTCACCCTTTAATGTGCTTATTCATGAGCCCAAGCACGACGAGTGTTGTAACCATGCTTTGATACCAATTTGTAACACCCCCAGTCTTTGTATGATAACTAAATAAAATTTCTCATTCACGAGTCAGATTAGCTCTTTGATTTCCTGCTGAAATCCCACTATTTGATCCAGAGGCCCTATTCAAACCCCACTAGCACGAACATGCACAAGGCGCGGGCTTCACCTATGCGACCACAGGTTGTGACCACACACCAATAAAAGGGTGTTTTGCATTTTGGGACTTCAGGACTTCTGCATGTGAGTCAATCCTAACTCCTGTTTCCACGAATCCCCAACCTCTGGTTTCTCTCCAAGGCCAGATCTATGGTCCTGTGCTATCCCCTTGATCGACGAATGTGATCATGTCGCAATTTCACATATAGGGATAATGAACGTGAGCCAACTATGACTCTTTGTTCCCCAAAATCTTGATCTCCATTAGCTCCTCCCTTAATCTTCCACCCATACGACCAGTTGCCATGACCTGGGGCTTATTCACCAAACTCGTCGAGCTTTGCATTTTGTAAATTTGGAACATAACCCAAGACCTATCTTTTGAAAGCCTGATTCTCGAACTCCCGATATCCCCTCACCCAGATCAATGGTCATGGCTCTCCTGTTATTTTATGGTTCATATCAAATCACGATTCAAAAAACTCTACCCTTTGACTTCTTTCAGTAGAAAGTTAGCGAAATGTTGATCTCTCACCATGTGTATTCTTACGATGGATGGTCAAGGAGGGTCTCTATAGATCCTTGGATCTACGATCCATATTTCATCGCTACTTGTGAAGACTGAAGGAGTCGAGGCATTAATGCCTGCACTCCCTCTTCAAATCTAATGGTCGTGATAGACCTCAGATCCTTCCCGAAGGATCTCGTTCGTTCTTCTCCCAAATGAAAGAATATTCCCTTTTATTATTTGAACTTGCTATCCTATCTGAACTTGGGAAATGAAATTCAACCTCTCATAGCTTCAAGCTTCCGTGGCTCCGAAACCTTCGAAAAATAACTCCTTCTTTCACAGGGTTCCCAGACCCAAGTCACCTGAACCTTCAAATGATTCTTGGTCAAATTATCCCTACTCTTAGTCGGGTTTCGGGATAAGAGCTAGGGTGCGTTTCAAAGTCCCTAGGATACTGACTTGAATGAAGTGCTTTCGTAACTCATTGAGTTAGGAGAGATGAGACTGGGGCAAGGTAAACTTGTGGGTTTACCATAGTGGTAGCCATACGAAGGAGCTTACTCTAACTCTGAGATATGATGCAATTATTTGGGGAAGGTTCTTTCGAGGAATTAAATTAGAACATCATGAGAATCAAGCAGATGGGACGATTCTCAGTGGAATGGAATCATGCTCCAGACTTAATTATTTTATACACAAACTAGATATGGCATATAAGTATACACATGCATCCATTACTTCCAATCTAAAACACCAGGAAATCATTCCATACATAAACTATTTATGGGTGTATAAACATGAGGATTACATGATATTCAATTCAAAATACAAAGCATAAAACACTTATTATAACCACAAGGCATGATGCGACAACTGAGAGGGGTGCTCATTTCCACACAACCATAGGCTCAGTCACTCCCAATGGATTTATCACTGGCCACCCCCGAGCTTAGGCCGCGATGATTTGAGATTCAATCTATTACTTCTAGCTCAACGTAAGTTAGGGACGAAGGTTACTCTCCTTCTCCCTATACAGGAATAGATGAGGATGAAGGTTACTCTCCTTCTCCTAACTCAGTCTCTCTTCTCTATGATCTCAACTCACTTTTGGCTCTCAATCCTTCCTTGGACCAAAGGGTTTCCAGTATCGTCTCTACATTCTTCATTGGTCCTCTCTTCCCACACCACACTTCCTTTCTTGCCTTCCTCAACAAGATTGTGTGTGGCTTGAATTCCCAGTCCATGGTCAGGCCAATAAGCCTTAAAAATGTGTGGTCTTCCCCATCCCCTCATTAACTCTTGAGGAGGTCTTCCCACCTACCATCCTAACTATAATTCATTTTGGGTCAGAGTGTTGTTCTGATCTTGACGAATTAAAACCAGCATAGTAATAGCTCGATGGAAGTTAACACAACCGCTTCGGGCCCCTTCCCACACCTTTTCATTATAAATCATGGTCTCTTTTAGCACATCCCCTTCCTAGCAGTCATGCAACACATATTCATAACAAATTTACATTCATCAACCTTTTATACAAAGGTAAATCAAATCAAACATTCACACCTTTCCGTTTGCCATAATTCCCTGGTCAATATAGTTATATTTACAAACTGGGGGGGAACGGGTGTTACACTCGATATAGGGGTTCTCATTATTAAAACATCATCTCTCGAGCCAATAGTCTCACCCCTTCCCAATGAGCTCTCACTGATCATTTTTTTATCCCTTGACACTCTTCCCAGAGGATGAAAGAGACTCTTTAGTTGAATTTTCTCTAGTTCCACAATGTCAGCTCTGTCAAAGTGAAAGTTTCCTCCTCTAGAGCTCACCTCCCTTTGTCCATCCCTCCTCCTCTCCCTAGCTTGAACTTGGTAAAATTGGAGGTGCAACCTTTGGGCGCACACCCTCCTTTTTCCACCAATCTCCTAGCCCCCCAAGTGGTAGCCAATGAAATAATCAAAGAAGTTGTTGGATAGGAAGAGGAGGAGGAGTAGCCTAATGATTTCTCCAACTGCATGGTGGAGGAGCACCTTCTTCTCCTATTCAAAATTATGCAGAGACAGGATGACCAAATGCATTCCTAAAGCATCCTTGGTCAAAGGATGGACATACTTATCAATCCCTTGACCGATGCTCTTATGTGCGGTAGTTGCCCCAGTTGCAGACAATGGTTCACCCAGGCCTACACAATTCATGGACAACCCAGCTCAGCTAAGGATTGATGTCTATAGGTTTGTCTTTTTTTATGATTCTAGTTGCAGGATTGATGGTCTAGCTCACCACAATGATAAGATAGATGATCATGCAGTTTTTTCTTATTATGTTTATGTAGTTAGGATTATAGTAGTTCTATCTACAACTAGTCCTAGCGACATGTTACAGAAAATGTTTCAAACTTTTTTTGTTCATGCTACAACAGTGCTAGCACTCAGGATGATGTATCAATTTCTAAACATCATGATGCCACTTGTTCTATTTTCCCATTTGTGGAAGAACATTGGGCTCATACTTTCCATTGTACAACACACATATGTCATTAATATAAGGTCCCACTTTTTATTCAAAAAAAAATAAATATTCCACCATGAATTTATTCAAGATTATAAATTAACACAAAACTCCCTAACAACAGAATGATAATAAAACCAAGTTATCAACAAGGGTAAGAAATGAATCTGGGTTTCCTTAAGACATATGATATCTTCAGAACTGTATAGAGTAGAGGGATCAGAAGGGTTCACAAGGGTTAAAGATAACGAGAGTTTCCCAACACAACTCTAAAAAGGGCACTAAGGATAGAGAATCGAAACCAGATTTTCACACCACAAGTTGGTCATTAAATGGGGCTCCTTCTAATCTGACACTCCATCTATTCCTCGGTCTAACACCTGATCCGACCCTCGATCCATACCTGGAAATAGAGAATTTATGAAAAACGAATTTACAATTACAGGAAGTGAATAGCTTTGGGAATGGGTAATCATGAAGGAAGGGATATTAAAATAACACTAAGGTTCTTAGGAAGGTCGACCTAAAGCTGCAACCCCAATTCATTCAAAAAATTAATTACTTCGAAAATAAAATTCAGAAATTGAACATAAGAAAACATAAATGCTCAATAAATTATGGGTTGTCTTTTAAAGACATCAGGGGAAATACCTCCATTACAGAGTTGCAATCCTTACAACATTTAACTAGTTGACTAATCCCATACGCTTTACATGAATGGGTAGTGTAAGGCCCCACAAACTTCTATGAGAAAGGGAGTAGTGCAGAGGGTTTATGGCTCACAAAAACGTAGAGCTGAGGAAAAAGGAAAACATTCTTCGAGATGTGGAAACCCAAAGGAAAAGTTCATATGGTAATGTTATCTTTAGGTGGGAAAGGTACATGCTGAAAAATGAAAAGGGAAGGGAACCCATAAATTCACACACACAGATCCAGAAAACCATTACCATTCATAAACATATAATTTCTACATACAAAAACATTAAACAATTTACAACAGAAACTTTTATACATGTGTACCGTAACCGAAGGGCGAAGAATGTGAAGCTTGTTGTCCCGCTCTT
>ML802017.1:10106-26657 GCA_009831015.1 Picea engelmannii
AAATTGTGAAAAAACCTAATACAGAACTTTAATACCTACGAAGGTTTGCTGAAGACGTTGATTGCATGTTCATAAAGGTTGTTCCCATTTGTTTTAAAAGATTAAATATGAAATAAATAACTACGAAGGAAGTGGCTGGGCGTTAAGAGAAGTTGATGGTACCCCATATCTAAATATAACACAGGTCAGTTAAACAAAATAAACAGGCTGGTTAAACTAAACCAAACTACACCAACGGGTATAACTTTTTTTTTTTATTTATTTTTTTTAAATAATAAATATGTAAATTTAAAAACTAAAAACCTTATTTATAATATAGAAAATTCAAACCAAACTGCACCAACTAGTATAACTTTAAAAAAAAAATTTAATTTAATTTTTTTTATAATAAATATGTAATATTTAAAAATAAAAAATCTATAATATAGAAAATTCAATTTTATATAAATTGAAAATTATTGATTATATCAATTTATGAATTATTTAAATTAAAACATAATATATATCACATAATAAAATATTTTTATTATATAAATTAAATAATAATATATAAACTTTTTGAAATATAATAATAATAATAATTGATCATAAAATTAAATACAATATAATTAGAAAAGTGATCATAAATATATTGAAAATTATTGATTATATCAATATTTATGAATTATTTAAATTAAAACATAATATACATCACATAATAAAATATTTTTATCATATAAATTAAATAATAATATACAAAATTTTTATCAATTAAAATTAAATTAAAATTAACAACAAATTAAATTAAATTTAACAACAAATTAAATTAAAATGCAGTAATTAAATTAACAATCAACTAACCGATTCCAAGCGACAACAAAAATTCATGTAAGAAAATTTACAGATTTTTTTATAATAAATGTACAATGTAAAAATATTTATCAATCCTAAATGGTTTCTAAAAGTATATATAAGACAAATTATATAACCGATTCCAAGTAACAACAAAAATTTATGTAAAAAAATTTACCAACAAGATTTTTTTTATAATAAATATACAATGTAAAAATATTTATCAATCTTAAATGGTTTCTAAAGTATATATTTAAGATAAATCATATATAGATTACTAATATAAAAATCCTAAACCCTATTCTATAAATATATTTCATAAAAAAGTTGTTTGAAAACCAACACATAAATCTAAAAGCATGTTGTTAGAACTGTTTTATATAATCATATTTATAAAATTGTTTGAAGATACCGGGAAGGGACAGAAAGAAGTGGGCTTGAACCAGCTCATCTCTTTAAGACGGAGTCGAATCAAACCTTGACCCCGCACATCCAGGGTCCACAGGTGTTAATAGGTTTTCAATAGCTTCTCATTCACCAGTTTCATTTAAAGAAAATTCGTTTTGATTCGGTCTGAGGCAAGGTATCCTCATCCGAGCTAGTCCTATGCATTTTAAATTACTAAAATTTGGCATTTAATGAAGGTTCCCTAGAATTCGCAGGATGGATTCATTGGCTGGACTGGACTGCTCTAATACGCTCTTCGCTGCTGCCTCTAATACGCTCGCATACTCTGCTGCCGCTCGCATACTCTTTCAGTCGGCCTTCGTTAGAAGCTTGATCCGCCGTTCCCTCTTGGGCATATTCTCCTTCTACGTAAGGGGTCGTCTTCCCACCATAACGATGATCAGAACCGGAATCGATTGAACCAGGATTCGTAAAAGCAAGCAAGACTTGGCAGAACGAGATATCGGAGAATAAAAGACAACCAAAAAACTTAAAACTTAAAAATCATATTGATAAGAAAATTGTGAAAAAACCTAATACAGAACTCTAATAACATGTTCATAAAAATGTTTGCTGGAGACATTGATTGCAAAGAACCAACAGAAAACTTAAAATCTAGATTTTAATGGAGAGACTAGATTTGTTTTAAAAGATTCATGGCACGAAGAGTAGTTGGCACCCCATATCTAATAAGAAAGCAGAGGTGGGAGAAGAGAAGCCTGTGATGTGATCTGATTTGGTATTTTTTATTTAAAAAAGTTTCAACCAACCAACCAACTCTGCTCATGGATAAAAAAGTTTCAAAAAATTTAAACCAACTCGCACTGCAAGGCAGAAAATATAGACAGAAATAATAGCAACCCATTATGCTTCTGAAAGAAGGTCAGCTCAAGGAAGAACCCAACCCTTATTGCAATGTTGAAAATATAGACAACAATCAAAGAACTAGAGCGTCCAGGGATAGCAAAGCAGAGCTCAGATGAAATAATAAAAACTCACTATGCTCATAACATAACCCAACCCTCATTGCAACGCTCAAGAACAAAACCTGACCCTAATTGCAGTGCCCAAGAAATTGACAGGAATGAACAGAGATTGGGATAACAAGGATTAATAATAGAATGCACCTGCAATTGAAGCCCCACAATTATTGAGAGAGAGAATTGATCTAAACTGTGTTCTCGATTCCACGGAAGCTCGTTTGCGTCCAATCCAGCCAACCAAAATTCATTGACTATTTTAGTCCAGTCCAGCCGACCGAAATTCATTGCCTCTATTTCAGTCTAGTCCAGTCAGTCGAAATTCATTGCCTCTATTTCAGTCCAGTCTAGCCCAGCCTCCTCCTCTATCACATACTGACTCAGACAATCACATTAAACCACACACAAAATTAGATTCAGACAACCGACCACACAGACTCATATTCCGCATAGACCCATAAACCCGATCACACAAACTCGTAAGAGCATGGATAGAGGAGGAAGGAGGAGGAGGTAAATGTTTAAATTGTGTGATATTTGAGAGTTATGGATCCTTCCTTCCAACGGATAGATGATTTTATTCCTTCCAACGGATCCATCAGCTGAAAAGATGAGTCAACTCATGCTTTTTTTCAACTGCTATTTATGCTTTTCGTTCAGTGTTTATTCACGCTTTTTAACGTTTAACGAGTGGAATGGAGGGTGTTAACGTTTCACGAAATTTGATTTACTTTTTTACTTCAGGATTGACTTTAAGTTTTTACCATTCAACTTTGATGCACGGGAATATGGTAAATTGTTAAACCTGTTAGGTTTTTGTATGGACTACGAAATATGTTGAGATGCTTGCCACACGTTAATAAAGAAATGGAGAGTTTCCTTGTTTCATGAAATGTGATTTTCCATTTTACCTTTTCCTAAAGCACTTATGTATTTTTAAAATACTATAAAAGGTTATATTTTTATAATTGTATTATCAAGTGTTATGTATTTTTAGAATACTATAAAAAGTTATATTTTTATAATTGTATTATCAAGTGGATACAAAATTACATTTTTATAATTTTATTGTATTTTCAAGTGGAAGTTATGGGATTACAAGGTGTTTTAACTCAAATTCCTTTTTAGGTCCTATGTTTCCATATCCAACAACGAATCCCTCTTTGTTCATAGTAATCACATGTAGAAGTAGTAGCTCATAGTGAATCTTTTTTTTTTAATGTTTGGCCATTTTTCTTTGTTTCTTAAGTCAAGTGGGTTTTAGATGTTTTCTTGTAGGACATTGTGCATTTCTGGTAAATCATACAATATACCCTTTTTCGAATTAGAGATATGGAAATATAAGTGCATTTTGTGGTATAAATGAATTTTAGACATGTAGGAAATATTGTCTTTATTAACTTGCACTGAGATTTGAATAATTGAAATCCTTAAAATGAGGGTTTAGATATTTAAAAAAATTTTGTAGAATATGTTTGGTTGTTAACTTTTGTAAAGAGAACATAAGAATTGTGGCGATATATTCACATTATTTGGGTTTAATGTTTATGGGGTAAGGAATACTCCATATATATGGGTTCACTTTCCTAGTCACATAAGGGTAATCGTTTTTGGTCACTGTGACAAAATAATAGAAGCATCGAGGATGTTTATTGTTCTTTACAAGTGAATAGTGTCTCCTGCAAGGAAATTGATTAAACAATGCATTTGCTCATTTATAGAATGGAAGGAGTTAGATTTGTTCTAATCATGATTCTACGTATTTGACCTCTAAGTATAAACACTACACACATATACATGGAGAAAAAACAAGGTATCTAGTAGTATGTTATTTTCATTGATTTATTTTTAACTCTCTTGATCCACCTCACTACATCAGAAACTATTTTTCTTAGTAGCTTCTCCCAATCTCTCTTTTAGATTCAAGTCTTCCTATTTTGTTATGAGAAAAAAAGAAGGAAAAATTCTTGAGAACATGATCATTGTTACACTATATATAAATGAAGTAGAATTTTCCATGTCGGGTAAAATTCACTGACTTCTTTATGTGTATATCAACTGTGTAAGCTACTATGTTCTTGGTTTTTCTTTTTATATTTTTTTTGAATAGGGTCTAATGGTGAGTAGCACATTTCATCATATGTTGGGTGCAATTTTGACCTATTATTGTGCAATCTATACTTTCCCAAAGACTAAAGGAAAGTAGGCTTATATTGACATAACATAGAGGTATTCCTATCACTATAACCCCAATAGGGTACCTCTTTCTTTTTAGGAGAAGGATAAATCCACTCCAAGGGAGACGTCCCAAGACATAGGGGGTTTGAGGAAAGGGAAGAGGTAAGGCTAACCACCCCTCTCTCTAGGTCACTCAAAACTTACTTAAGTCTTGTTGGATGAAGCAAAGGAGAATAAAGTGTACCTTCCCCTTACCAATACAACAACAAAAGTTATGGAAACAACAAGTGGTGATGAATGATTCAAAAAGACTTCAATTTTATAGAGATGAATGCTACCAGTCAATGTATGAAGCAAGTGATAAATATATAGAAGTAGTAATTAATTAATGACAATTGTCATAACATCTAGAAAATGCACGTGAATAGGAAATATAACAAGATATTGTGAAGTCTTGAAATGATAACACTTGTCTCATACAATTTCTAGATATATGTCAATCAGAAAATAAACTCTAATAGGTTGTCATTGATAACTGTAGCAACAACAAAATAAATTAATTTCAACAATAGTAATTTTTTCATAAAAGTATTTAGAAAGGAAATTTGATGCACACTTTAGTCTTGGTTGATTGTACCTTGACTTATACAATTTCTAGATCAATTTAAGTGGTTAAACAAGTCTAGATAGGATGCAAAATGATGGTTGTAGCAATGATTATATAAGCAACAATTTAGTGGTTAGTATTCCTAGACTAGGTTAGCAAGTTAGTTTAGGTTAGTAGGGTATTAGGTAGAGAGATTGAATTTGAAGTTTGATGATTCTTGTTAAGAAACAAGGGTTGAATAATAGTGTCTTTTAGGGGTAAATGGAGTCAATGTGGGCAACTCCTTCTAAGGCTGCAAATTAATGATGATGCACAAAAGTCTAATAGGTAAAAAGTATAGGAGAAGTAGTAACTTAAGTCCTCCTAGAATTTGACCTCAAGAGACAAAATGCTAGGGTGTAGGAAATTCTAGGCTATAGAGCCTTGCTCTCCTTATCCTTTTTATGGAGTAAAAATTATGCAACAATAACCAAGTACAAAACCCTTAGAGTCCTAGAAATTTAGAGCTCTAGGGTTTCACTAGTTACTAGATAAATTTAGAGAAAGCTTAACAAATAAAATGTAAGAAAGTAGAAACTTAAGTTTCTTACTTCAAGTATTAAATACACCATGCAATTTTATACGGGACAAAATTATGCCTAGTTACACTTCTAGGAAAGTGCTCAATCCATATTAGAAAGGGATCATGAAAGATCAAAGGCTAAAAATACTAACTCAAAGAGTTTGAAGTTTGACTACCTTGGACGTCATCAATCCCCAAAGTCTAAGAAGGGATGAACAAGAATCTATAGGACGACTGACAACTTATTACGGGAAAGTTGAAAGACTGAGATAATAAATTTCTTCTTAAGGTATTCAAACTACCCTTAAATTCTAATAGAAAGCTTCGCCCCAGAGAAAAATTGAGACAAGATACATGTTCCCCAACTATATGCTTAGTGACATAACGAGGTAAAGTGATTGGAGGGAGTTGGACAACCTTGTCACAAGTATCTTACTTCAGGAAAGCAATGTCCTCACCCTTATCAAGATTTGAGCACAACGGTGGTTGATAATCTTCTTCATATAATAAATCCAAGTGATCAAAGGAATACTCATCAAAATCCTCAATGTATGACCAAAAATCATCAGGAGAACATAGAACTAGGTCACCCTTGGGTGCTTGGAAAAATTATGTAACTATATCATCTCCTTGTTGCCAAATGTAAAAATTAGTAGCAACTTTATAAGATAGTTGTAAAGGAAACATTTTGAAATGAACCTCAATGTCGTAAATGGGATCCCCATCATACCTAATCACATCCTATTTATGTCTCCCAACATGTATGAACTCGTAAATATTATTAACCATGTCATTTACTTCATCATAACACGAAGGGATTAAAGCATTCAAGGGCTCCTCTAACAGTTCTTCACTTTCCAAATCACAAAATAAAGCATATTCAAAATCTTAGAAAGGGTAATAACTTATCATAGTCACTTCTTCCTATACAGGAGTGTCGAAGACTTGGATGCCTTCATCAAATGAAAGATAAAGCATCAACACCTCATCCTCATGAATTTCCCCTACATCTTCAGCTTCAGAATATAGAGGGTCTAGCTTGTCCAAGTATTCAATTTCTTCTTCACCTTTTGAATCATAGAAAAGGGTATCGTCAAAAAACTAAAAATGAAAGTAACTAACCTCATCCTCTTATTTTTGTGCAGGAGGAATAGGATCTGGGATGGATTCATGAGAGGGAGGATCACACTTTAATACCTCATCATCATGTTTTTTATCATTAGGCTCTTGCTCTTCAACCAGGTATTCATTATCCTCAATAGAAGCATGAGTGAATTCATGCTCTTCCTCATGGGATTGGAAACCTTCATTAGGATCCCTCTCCTCAACCTCTTGTTGTTCGATGACTTGTTCCCTTATTTCTTGGAATTTACTAACAAATATCTCAACGAAAACTAATCTCTCCAGACTAAGAGTATATGGGGTATCTTTGGGGTCATCAACTTTGATTTCTAGAGTAAAGAGGTGTTCTCCCTTCAACAAGGAGATATTTTCCTTGATTTTTATACCCATGTGATAGGATTCTTGGATTTTTCTTGGCCCTTTTTCACTGAGGAGAAACCCTAATTTCACTAAGAGTGCATTGGTATAGAGGAAAATGAGGTACTTGTCTTCAGGATGATGGCTTCTAGGAATTTGTTGTAGCAAATTCTCAAACTTGGTATGGAATTCCTTGACAATATCGTTCTTAGTTTGTTTTATGTACTCGATTCTTTTACCATCATGTGGATATATTCTAATTTAGTACCCCATTTCTCGAGAAAAGTTTCTTCTAACTGGTTCATAGATGTGATGCTAGCATCAAGGAGAACACCATACCACTTCCTATCATTTCCATGAAGAGTGGAAGAGAAAAGTTTCATTTCCAAATATTCAACAACATCACTGATAGGGTGGATTTGAAATAAAGCACAAAAATTATCCATGAGATCTTTGACCCTAACCCCATCATTACTAGTGAATCTAGGGAGCCTATTTTCATACCTCGTAGGCCTTTGTCGAAGGTAAATAGGAATTCCACTCATATCTAAGGGTTTAAAAGTATCTGGGTCCCATTAAGAAGCCATGGTTGTATTTTTCCTTAGTGGATTCATTCGAGGAAAGTTGACTCGATGTTCCCCGACAACAACGCCAAAATTTTTATCGCCCAATCTATAATTTCCCAAATCCTAAAGGAAAGTAGGCTTAGATTGACGTGAGATAGAGGTAGTCCTATCACTATCACCCTAATAGGGTACATCTTTCTCTTTAGGAGAAAGATAAATCCACTCCAAAGGAGACTTCCCAAAACCTAGGGGGTTTGAGGAAAGGGAAGAGGTAAGGATAACCACCCCTCTCTTTAGGTAACTCAAAACAGACTTAAGTATTGTTGGATGAAGCAAAGGATAATAAAGTGTACTTTCCCTTAACCAATACAACAACAAAAGTTATGGCATAAACAAGTGATGATGAATGCTTCAACAAGACTTCAAGTTTATAGAGATGACTGATAGCAATCAATGTATAAAGCAAGTGATAAATATATAGCAATAGTGTAACATACCCAACCACCCACAGGTTGGCTATGCTACCTGCAAGCCCTCCCTCAGACTTCTTTCTCTTTTTGATACCTTATTTAGTTGTTAAGGATGAATAAGAGAACATATTTAATCACATGTAGTGCAATATCCAACAAGCATGCGTAATCTAGAGATTATGTTAAAAGATAATTAATATACACAGTGGAAATACATTCATACACATGTATATGATAATTAAATTACACAACGGAAATACATTCATACACAGATAGTAATATCACGACAGAGAGAAGTTATCTTTAAGAAAGGTGACATCAACTAGCTATAGACCAAGGACGTTCCACCCAACCGTAGACACTATTTCTCCAAATATCAATAGCAGTGTCACCCCCGAGCCAGGGATATCAATCCACAAGGACAGTTCAAGAGTGTAATTGGGTTCCAAAACCAGTCATCTCTCAGGCTCTCATAGGTTTCCCGACACCCACAACAATCCAAGTACCCAACTCTCTTCTACCTAGCCTATGCCACCAGAGAGAATGGACCTCCACCCTTCTCTGCCACGCAATCCCTCAACCAGTCCTTCTCCTTCCTACCAGGGCTTCCAACATAGCTCGTCCAGAATATCAATGCTAGAACTCTCAGAACTCATAGTTGTGATCAAAACAGGGAACTATATAATTCATTTCAGACATGCAGGCTCCAGGTCATGGCTGGATCACACCAACAACCACTAGAACCAACTATTCCATGGCTAGTTCTTCAACATCTCTGTTTCTTTTCTCTTTGCCAACCAAGATGCAGGTGACGATGGTTCGATGAATGGGTCAAGGAGTGAATGGTAGTGTATGCATGGGAGTGTGTGAGGAAGGAACAGGTGAGTGAACAGGAAAACAATGCACAAGTCATCAGTTGAGGCCCCCCATCAGACCAGAGGTGGGTTTAAGTAACCTCATGGGGAAAACAAGAACCTCTTGGCCTTCCCCAATAAGTTCACGTAACCCATCCCCTCCCTTAGACAAAAAGGGTAATAAGAAAATAGGAACAACACTTAGTCCTTGAATCTCCCTCTCTTATGGAACCATAGCCCATTATAACTCTAGTCCTTGTCTGTCTAGCAACCAACGATGTGTTTATTATTATTAATGATCAAAACATTACATTTCTTGGTCATACTGGCCCTTTAATAATTTTTTTGGCACTCAGGCCTCTCATCATTGTAACAATACATTTATTTAAAAATGGGGGTTCAAAACCTAGGGTGTTACATCCCCTCCCCCTTATTTTGGTACTGTCCTCAGTGTATATACAAACAAAGATCAAAATCTCAAATTTATTCAAAAAAATGCGGGTAGTCTGCCCGCATGGCATCTTCATGCTCCCATGTAGCATCTTCAAAACTGTAGCAGGTCCACTGAACTTTTGCTAGTTCTATAACTTGATTCCTACGCATTTTGACTTTTCTATCCAATACCCACACTGGCTGAACCTGAAAGTCTCCCTACATCTCTACCTAAATCAGATGCCAACCAATAACATGGTTAGGATCATTTACATATTTCTTTAGTAAAGATACATGAAATACATTATGCACATTCATGGAAGCAGGTAATGAAAGCATGTATGCAATTGGCCCTATTATGTCAAATATTTCAAATGGAACATAGAATCTGGATGCCATCTTTGTACAACTACCCAATTTCAAGGATATTTTCTTGGGATTCACTTTCAAAAGTACATGCTCCCCTACTTTAAATTCTCTATTTGTCTTGTTTTTTTCTACATAAACTTTCTATCTATCCTAAGATGCCTTTAAATTCTGCTTAATCTTGACCACCTGATCTTCCATGTCCTTGACCAACTCTGGAACAAGTAGCACTCTATCTGTTGGGTTGTCCAAACTCACTAGAGTATTTCATTTCCTATCATATAAGGCTTAAAATGGGGTCATTCTCAATGAAGCTTGATAACCATTGTTATATGAAAACTCAACCAAGTGTAAGTAATCTTCCCACTTAGATGAATTATCCATCACATACATTCTCAGCATGTCTTCAATGATTCGATTAACCCTTTCTGTTTTCCCATCTATCCGGGGATGATATGTTGTGCTAAAGTTTAGATTTGTGCCAAATCCTTTAAAAAATCCCCTCCAAAAATTGGAGGTAAACTTCGTATCTCTGTCTGAGATGATTGTGCTAGGTATCCCATGAAACCTAACAATTTCCTTCATGAAAATATCTGCAATATTAGATGTTGTATGTGTTGTCTTCACAGGCGCAAAATGAGTAGCCTTTGTTAATTTTTCAACCACCACCATGATTGAATCGTGTTTCTTATTCGTTCTAGGTAATCCTGTGATGAAATCCATGGTGATCACTTCCCATTTCTTCTCTAGAATTGGCAATGGCTGCAGCAAACCCACTGGGTGCCTATGCTCAACCTTCACCTTCTGACATTCCATACATCAAGAGATGTAATCAACAACATTCTTCTTCATTCCCGACCAAAAGAACTGGCTTCTTACTGCTGTAATTGTTTTCTCGTAACCGAGATGTCTAGCATAAGGAACATCATGCATTTCCTTCAGTACCAAATTCCTCGGTTCTCCAGAACTAGAAACATAGATTCTATTTTTATGCATGAGTAATCCATCTTCCTTTATCTCATACTCTTTTACTTTTTGTTGTACATTTCCTTGTTGTAAGTTTTCCTTTACCTGTAGGTAATGTTGATCTGTAACAAGACCATCTAAAAAATTTTGCTTCAATTCTGACTGATGTATACTGACAACAATAGCATGCATGAAATGCACTCTTCTACTAAGTGCATCGACAAATTTATTCTCTTTTCCCTTGATATGCTTTATATCGAAGTCATATTCACTTAAAAATTCTAGCCATCTTGTTTGCATGGTGTTCAAGGGTGGTTGTTCAAAAAGATACTTCAAACCAATTTGGTCTGTCCTTAATTCAAATTTCTTCCCCATGAGATAATGCCTCCACATCCTCAAGGCATGAACAATGGCAACAAGTTCCAAGTCGTGCGTCACATAGTTCCTATCATGTTCCTTAATCTTTCTAGACTCATATCCAATGACATGTCCATTTTGTGCGAGGACTCTCCCAAGTCCTTCCTCACAAGAGTCTGTACATACAACAAAAATTTCATTTGGGTCAACAATCTTTAATACAAGTGCACTAGTAAGTAATTCCTTCAACAAATTAAAATTATTTTCACACTTGAGTGTCCATTCAAATGTATCCCCCTTCTTTTGCAAAGAAGTGATGGGATGAACAATCTTAGAGAACCATACTATGAACCTTCTATAGTAGCCGACTAATCCCATAAAAGATATGACGTATGACACATTTATGGGTGCTGGCCATCCTCTAATGGATTCAATCTTCTCTGGATCTACTGTTATGCCCTGCTCTGAAATAATGTGTCCCAAGTAATGGATCTTCTTTTAATAAAAATAACACTTACTCAACTTGGCATACAATGGATGTTCTCTCAGTACCTGCAACACCAATCTCAAGTAATGTTCATGCTCCTATTTAGACTTAGAATAGATAAGTATGTCATCTAGGATTACTATGAAAAACTTGTCCAGATAATTTCTGAATATCCCATTCATTAATCACATGAATACAATTGGTGCATTGGTCAGTCCAAAAGGCACCACTACAAATTCATAATGCCCATTGTTGTGCCTCTTTCGTCACCTAAGTGAGAAAAACAGAGGTGCTTATAAGCTTAGTTGGGTTAGCTAAGCAAGACAGCTGTAAAGGAAAGGGTTAGAGAAAGAAATATAAAAGAACAAGCTAAGAATTAAACTAAGAAATAAAAGAACAACTAAACTATTGAGAATAAGGAAATAAGAACAAAAAACCAATAAGACTCATGTCACCAATGGCAAGGATTATATTAGTGAAAGAAAACACCGAGAAGAAAGAGGACTATGATTCCCTTCTTCCTCCAAGGGAGGGCTCCTGGACCCCCACAAATAAGCTCTTCTTACAACTTTGAATGAAATGGTGAAAGAATCCCAAGCTAATCCACTCAAGAGGTGAGATGGATTGCCCAATGTAATGGTGCTAGTATACTCTTGATGAGAATAGAGGATTCCTCAAGAGAATAGTAGTAGCATAACTTTGATAATGAATTCCTTAAAAATGAAGTGCACCCATGGCCTTGTTTTATAGCACCTCTTTGAGGTATTGTGCAACCAACTTGTAGTGTGAAAAGAGGCTATTTAGGGCATTTTTAGGTCTTTGACCAGCCACCCAGTTGGATTCAACCGAGAT
Source organism: Picea engelmannii (assembly GCA_009831015.1). Classification (NCBI taxonomy): domain Eukaryota; kingdom Viridiplantae; phylum Streptophyta; class Pinopsida; order Pinales; family Pinaceae; genus Picea; species Picea engelmannii. Next base: position 22,541 of record ML802017.1, read on the forward strand.
TTGGGTGTCAAATCAACTTGGAAGCTGAACCAGAAGTGGGTGGGAGGCCGACCAATCTTGTAAATGCATTGTTCTTAGATGTGTGCTAGTTTTAGCAACCACAGTCGCGCATCGTGTGCATGTGCACGCGCGCTCTGTGTACTCATAGCACACTTTAATTTTATCACTGGTTGTATAGTTTTGGACCTTTTGGAAATTCTTTTGTGGTAATTTTTGTCCATGGGTGACCTCATAACTGTTTGAAGCTGCTGGATTCCTGTAACCATTTGCGGATGAAATTTCAGTGATAACAGATGCCCCCTGATGGATGAGGTTAGGAGCATATGTATAGCCGAAATTCATCAATGTTTCTTCTACTGAGAGTGTCATTGTAAGAGAGAGAGATAGTGAGAGTATCAAGAGTGGCCCCATTGGATGAAGAAGGGAACTTATAGGACCCAACCTTTCATAAGGTGTGTAAAAATAAACTGTGTACAAACGTGGCGGGCATGACCCATGCTTGTGTCATGTAACTCAAAAAATAATGGTGTTTGTATAGTAATTGAAAATGTGTGTTGATGTAGACAATTGCAGTGACCTCGGGGGTGATCATGATAAAGGCAGAAGACAATTGTATGGAGGACCATACTCTGAACAGTAGGCAGTGACACTTGTAAGAAGTATCATAGATTCTATAGGCATTGATAGCCTAGCCAAGTTCATAGGTCTTCGACAAATATAAGAAATAACTGCAATAGTCGCAAAGTAAGACCCACCATAACATGAGAAAGTGTTGAAGTCGAATGTTATGGGGGTCAACGATAACAGGGAGCAATGGTGGTTCTCCCTGTGCCATCTGAGACCTCTCATTGGAAAGGTAATGAGAGTCAAGATACTGTCGCCCTTCTGGAAACTGTGCTGATGTCGATGAAAAAAAATGGGTATGTGACTCCAAGAAGCAAAGGGCTTCATGAAATCTACTAGGTGAGGTGAGGAGTGGAGGAGGTACATGGATGAAGTCAATATGTGTGGAGATTCAAGACTTCCCTTGGTTGGGGCTATATGCGAAGTATAAGTGGCCACAACCACTGAACAAGGTCGAGTGTCAGGGGGACAAAAAGACATGGGATAAGCTGTGCCAGAGGTGGGACAAAGTGAACAAACTTAGAGGGCAGAGGTAAGTGGCTTGTGGGATACTCGAAGTATATGGACGATGTTAATAGGAGTAGATGATAAGAAGTGCCCCAACCAAGGGTGACCTAGGTAGCATTTGCCAAAAAAGGGAAGAAGGTCGCCAATGGCGATGACAAAAAGATATGTAAATGCAGGAAACAAAGGATTTTTACAATTTATCAAATGAATAAAGAATAATTTGGGATGAGTGTACAAATATAGAAATGGGTGGCACACCAATGTAATATTGTTGGACCGGTGAGGGAGCCATTTGCTTGGAGAAATGGTGGAGGAGGGGGCCCCATGGGTGGGTTTCTATATGAGGTAGATGAAATGGAGAGAATTTTTTGAATGGGAAAACTGATTGTGGATGAAATGGAGGGTTAATGATACTGTGGAGGCGTAGTCAAAGTAGAACCTTGAAGAGATAATCTGGGAGTCCATTTGGGAAAGCTAGAAAAATGAGGAGGAGTATGTGGCTGATTCATGACATGATGTAAGACTATTGGGACTCCCATCCCTAAAGAGTTGAAAAACAACATGAGTGTCAAAGTGCCAAAGGGTGCTATGAATGGGACAACTCATATGGGGGAGAGTAATACCTGGTGACAGTACCTCAAATGCAATGGAGGTTTCAGTACTACAGAGCCATAGATGGGGATCCTAGAGGCAAATGTCAGAGGGTGTGACTGGAGATGCAATTGATATTCAGAGGGAATGATTACATTCCAGTGTTGATTATATACCTGAAGGGGTTTCATTGATGTATGATGACCAAGTACCTGCACACATGAAAACCAAATACCCGATGTGAACAATATCTAAATAGAATCGAACATACAATCATTTATTTAATAATATTGAACATGAGCATTTGTACCTGGATGGGGTATGAAAAAATGGCGCCCCAGGGGCTAAGGATAAAAAATGGCCCGAGGACTGTCTTGATGTAGATGACAAGATGTTGATCCTGTGTTTGAAGACAGATCGAAAAACGGACACCCGGAATGGTGTTTGGAAGTTTGGTGGAAAGGCCTATATATAACTGTAGTGCCCACATTGCCACCTCATTTGTACTTGCTGTCAGAGTGACTGGACAAGAGGTATTTAGAGGAGATTTGGAGATTCTGGGAGAACAAGGCAATGGATTCAGGACCAGCGAGATTCAGGTTAGTAGTCTTATCGTACTACATAGAAGTAGGTTTCCAATTTGTGGGTAGGTCCTGTACGGAGGGTTGTACATGGGTTTTTATGGGTGTGGGCCCCCAGTGCGTGGGTGATCCGAAAATATGTGCACATGGGTGCACGCCTATTATCCGGATAGCCGCGCATGGGTGCATCCATAGGGGGGACAAAGGCACGCATGATATGCGTGCCTATTTGCTACACAGCTGTGCATGAGTGTGCGACTATGTAGTGGACAAGGGCACTGTGATGCGTACCTTTGTTTGTGACAAGGGCGCATGGAGGTGCCCCTGTAGGGTGGACAAGCGCACATGCATGCGCACCTATGAGGTGGGTAGGCGTGCATGCGTGCGTGCTTGTGGGGTGAATAGGCGCACATATGTGCGTGCCTCTGAGGTTGGTAGGCGCACATGTGTGTGTGCCTGTGGGGTGAACATGCACGCATATGTGTGCACCTATGGGTTAAACAATCGCACCTTGGGGGCAAGGATGATGGGTGCAAAACTTACATTTTTTGGAGATTTTAATGTTTTTTATGGTCAATATGGCTGATTTTTATCGGACAAATCGGTAGGTGCAGACACTAACTGATCTCCCTAGATCCACCTATATCTAGAAAAAAACACACCAGAACATGACACTTTCCTTAAGTTTTAAATATTGAATTTACTAACTAAAGAGGGATGGATGACATACCATTTAAATGTCGCTTCCTCTCGCCATCACCATCCTAGCTCCATTCCAACGCTCATACAATGATGATCCTGCAAAAGAACGCAACCAACCAAAGTGATAGTAATAGAATAAACTCAATATAAACCTATGTATGTGATCAAGGAGTCATACAATAAAACACAACAAGATTTATAGGAAAGATTCATATTACTGTATCATATTAAATGTGAAAGAGAGATTACAACCATGGCATTGATGTCGTAAGGTCCCTTCCAACTGTCCTTTGTTCCCCACACACTTTCACTACAAGAATTATGAGACCAAGGATCTGATAGCTACTCACAATCTATCTTGACAAAGCAAATCTCAAAGCCACTCCAACCAAGATGATAATTCCAAGCCAACCAAAGCTAAATTTCTCCATGAGAAATCCTCTCCTTTTATAATTTGAAGAGGATAAGGTGAGGAGGTTAGGATGATCCCACTAAATCATGAAATAAAGTAAGATCCAAACCATTCGGATGCCACCTCACCATAGAAGTTTCTCCTTCTAGAAGATTCGAGAAAATGCTTGTTTTTCCCACGTGTAGGCATTATCGCACCCTGCCTATAGAAAAACCTGCGAACATATCGCACCCTAGCTATGGTGCAACCTGCAATAATCAAGCATTCTCGCACCCTGCCTATATAGCAACCTGCGAACTTCCTTTTTTATAGGGTTTTTACAAGGGAAAATGCAACTTCTTTTCTCAGGAAAAGTTCTTCTCCCTTCTCTCTTCAGGAACTCAGGCCACTAACCCCTCTGAAGGCAAAAGATAGGTTTACATCATTAACGGTCATAGGGATGATGAAAATAATGTGTAACAGAGAGCCCCCCAAAGTATGAAGTTAGAACAAAGTGATAGTTGAAATACTTTGTCGAGTGTGTGTAGGGAACAAGAAACAGTCAGTCGGAAAACTGCCAACAAACAAGGAAATACAGTACAATAATATATCATCACTGAGGTAGGCATTCCCATACTCATAATACAAATGACTCAAAGCATAAATGTTGACATGCGAAGATCCATGTCAAGTAAGATAGGTCATGGCCACCAAACATACA
>ML802017.1:26682-38365 GCA_009831015.1 Picea engelmannii
AAATCTGAACATAGCCACCAAAAATACACTGTGGATCTATGTGTTAAAGACTCAAATTTGAACATAGCCACCAGACATACAATGTGGATCTATGCAACAGTACACTAAATATACTCCAACGCAACATAGATTTGTCAGAAAAATATCCAGGGTCTTCATCTCTATCACTCTATAGTACGAATCTAACCATGCGAATACATGTGTTGAAGTTGAACATGGTAGAAACCACTTGATTACCGGTCATTAGTGTATATCGTTAACAAGTGCGAGGGAAATCACCATTAATGTCAATGACTCCCAAGATACACTAGTACAATACAACGAATGTGAATAAATGAGCAGAAGTCGAACACTCGATGGAATCTCCCGATCAGGGGTCAATAATGAAAACCCACTGTCGAAAGCAAGGAAACCTGCCATTGAGACATGCAAGTTCCAAGGTACCAATTAGTTTCTAAGTCTAATTCATGGATAATGAGTTGAAGTCGACAGGAAAATACTCATCAAAGGAGGGCCTTAATGTATCCCACATCAATGACATGAAACAAGTAACAAGATTTGATGTAGATCAGAGTAACAAGTGATTCAGGACTGACTCAGGGATGGCCGACGTAATAGAAGGCTTAAAAACTGTAGAAATGGTCGATGAAATAGAAGGCTTTCCGGGTTGAACTTCTCTTTGAACATATTGACGACATGACAACTGTCTTGGAAACACTGAATTAACATCAGGGATCACAGACCAATTTGTAATCTTATAAAGGAGTATGATCAGGAGACAAGTGGATTTTCCAACCTATACACAAAGCAAGTGAAAGGGTGTCATGTTCAAAAGTGACTCTTTCATGAAATACAGGTTTAGGCACAATTCTTTCCCAATTTTTCCCCCACCATTTCTGGCGAGTACCTCTTTATTTTTACACAAGATTGAGGAGGATAACATATTCTTGTAATGTAAGCTCATCCTTCGGACGAGTCCCTCAGAGTATGTTTAACGAACCCTAAGAAGGAGTGGTTCGGTCCCATTGCAGGTCTATCGATGTTTGTTTAACGAGTCCAAAGATAGAAAACTCGAAGGTTTTTCATGATTATAGAGTTTGGAAAAACACTTAAAAGAGAACTCTCTCAGTTCCTTTTTCGTGAAGTAGTCTGATGAGACCGAAAAAGAGATAAACTATTGCTCAACAAATGTTTTCTTCAAATACTTTAATGAGCATGAAAATAACAAGGTCACTCGACAATCTTTTCATGTTTAGAGAGTCTGAAAAGAGCTTAAAGGGAACTCCAGGGGTTCCTTTTTCGTATAACCTTTACGAGTCCGAAAAAGTGATAAAAGTATACTCGGTTACATTCTCATTGATTTACGAGCACGAGAAAGAACAAATACTAATCTCGGTAACTTATTCTCATGTATTTACAAGCATGAGAAAGAATAAAGACTAAGCTCGGGATTTTTTTTATTTTTACGCAAGCTTTAAAACAAATCTACTTTATTTTTACGCAAGCTTTAAAACAAAACAAAACTATGCTTGGGATAGATTTTAATTTTTACACAAGCTTAAAAACTAAAAAAAACTATGCTTGGACCTGGTTTCATTTTTACACAAGCTTGAACCAGAGGGAACTATGCTTGAGGTAAGTGGTTTCATTTTTACACAATCTTGAACCATATAAAACTATGCTTGTGACTTCCCAATGCATAACACATGGAAGGTTGGTACTTAGCCCCCAGCTTAATAAACTAGCGGCTCTACTTCAACATGAAGTTCAGAGGCTGGAAGTATTTCCCCCCAAGATTTGTTTCATCCAACGACAAAGGCGAAGGAAATGAAGCGTCAAATACTAGACAAAGGACTTGACTCAATCAAAGAGGGGGAAAAATATTTCATTTTTTAATGAGCTTGACATAGAAACAAGAACTGTGCTCGTAACCTCTATTTCATTTTTTAACGAGGTTGCCACAAAGACGAAAAAACTATCCTTGTTCTGCGAAACCAGAGATTCTGAGTTTGATCCTCGGTATGTTTGCCAATTTTGTTATCAGACAAATTGTAGGTGCAGACACTAACTAATCTCCCTAGATCCATCGAGATCTAGAACAAAACACACCAGAACATGACGCTTACCTTAAGTTTTAAATATTGAATTTACTAACTAAAGAGGGATGGGTGACATACCATTTAAATGTCACTTCCTCTCACCATTTCCATCCTAGCTCCATTCCAACGCTCATACAATGATGATCCTGCAAAAGAACGCAACCAACCAAAGTGATAGTAATAGCATAAACTCAATATAAACCTATGTATGTGATCAAGGAGTCATAAAATAAAACACAACAAGATTTATAGGAAAGAATCATATTACTGTATTATATTAAATGTGAAAGAGAGATTACAACCATGGCCTTGATGTCGTAAGGTCCCTTCCAACTGTCCTTCGTTCCCCACACACTTGCACCTGGTGCACGAGAGCCGCGACTAAGGTGGTGAGGGTGGCCATTTTTTCATGGCTGAGGCATCATAGGTGTGGTGACAGATGTCGTAGATCATATTGCAGTATCCATACTGCGGTGTTGACTTCCGAGGTGATCTAAATATGGTGTTACCTCTAGGGGAGGTGTTTGATCACCGAGGTATGTTTGTGATTTTGATATGTTGATTTTTGAGATAGCATGACATATGTATTTCGTATAGATGTTGATACTATCATTTGGTTGTTTGTATGTGTATATGTGGGACCTTGCGGGCATGAGGTTGAGCTGATGAGAGCATCGGCTCGGCAGGAGCTAGGGAGACCACCGCAGAGAGGGTCGCGGGAGGGAGAGAGACGTCGGCGTGAGGACGCTGAGGTGAGACTAGCTGGTGATGAGAGAGTAGATAGGAGACGCCATTTTGATGACCCTAGTGCCGGGCCATTGCATGCTCCTTCGGCGAAGGTCGGGGGAGGTTTTGAGGATATTCATCACCGCTTGGAGGTGGTGCTATAGGGTGTGCCTAAGGGCATGTGGTCATGCATCCAGGATGAGGGCATCCTGGAGCAGTGTGTGGGAGTTCCGCTGATGTGGTGAGCCATGGTGCAGCGAGTAACAGTAGTAGGTGCTGCGATGATTGGGTGGTTACCTCCCGGTCCAGAGGGACTAGTAGTGGGTGGGGCACCACCGCCTGAGGGAGGGATAGGAGATGGTGCTCTAGAGGCACCTTGAGTGTCGCTCTATGTATTTTTGTATTTTTGTATATACGCTAGTGAGCACATTTTGGTGTAGTGGCACCAGTTTTGTACCGAGCTGCTTTACCAACCCATGGATTTTGTATACGATGTTTTGTATGTAAACATTTTCATGGCAATGTTGACCAATTTATACATATATGAGTATACATTTTGGGGTCTTTGTGATGTTTTCATGTGTTTTTTAATGTGTTGATGATGTCTAATCTATATATGTTATGACAGGCTATGGATAGTTTATGTGTGTGTAGAGATATCTTGATGTGATATATGCCAATCAAGTACAATGTTAGCTATGTTATCTTTGATTTGATTCAATTGTCTTGGAATATGTGTAAAGGTAATGAAATCAAATTGCCGAGATAAAAGTCTAACTTGCAGGTATTTGTGAAAGAGGCAAGGATCGTGGACACAATACACATTGTTGAGCTGGAGGACAACTAGCTAGGAGTCAAGAAAGATGATAAGGTGAAAAATACAATGATGAATGGCATCGACGAGGAGGCCAATGATGGTAGTGTACTCAGATTGGTTGTTGGTTGCTGAACCCAAACATATGCCGCTAGAGTGAAGCAGTTCATGTGAGGGGGAAAAGAGGACCCAAGCTTCCGAAGCGAGACTTTGTGTCCAACAGCTGGCGCCGTTGGCGTAACCGATGTGGTAGGCTAGTGGAGGAAGCATCTGTCAATAACACAAATGATAGTTTAGACATGAGGTATGGAAAAAATATTAAAAACACTAAAAAAAAATAACTTAATGTAGAATGGCTATGCTTAGGCGTAAAATTTCTTTAAGTATAACCCATTGACAGGTTCTTTGAGAGAGAGGCCTTCGAGAGAGGCCAGGATGTATGCACCTTTGGTGAGGCAATGTTGGATAATGTAGGGGCCATGCCATAGTGACTCAAATTTTCCATGACCGAGGGTATCGTGAGCGATATCGTAAGTAAGGACGAGGTTGCCTTCGTGAAATGAGAAAAGGTTGACATGGCGATCAAAGGTGGTCTTTGACCATTTTTTGGCTACCTCATTTTTATGTAATGAAGATCGACGATCTTCATCCAGGGACTCTAAGTTCAGCAAGCGCTGCTCCATTGGAGCAGTGTCGGGTAATAGCTCAATTGTGGTGCGTAAGGTGGGAATTTCGCACTCGATAGGAAGAGTGGCCTTGACCCCATGGGCTAGATGAAATGGTGTGAAACCAGTGGCCATTTTCACGGCCGTATGGTAAGCCCATAGCGTGGAAAATAACATATGATGCCAATTGGTCTTATGTTTGTTAACTATGTGCTGTAACATGGTCTTGAGGACCTTGTTAACTTCTTTGACCTATCTATTAGACTGAGGGTAATATGGTGAGGCAATCTCATGGGAGAATCCTAATCGTGATGAGAGTTCGACGAAAATATCATTCTCGAAATGTTTCCCATGATCAGAAACTAGTTGGAGTGGTACGCCAAAGAAGGATATGACGTGACTAAAGAAAAAATGCACTGCAATGTCAATAGTGTTGTTGAAGGTGGGCATGGCTTCAGCCCATTTTGTGAAGTAATCGACTATGACAACAATGTATTTGTGCCCATTGCTAGATTGGGGGGTTACAAGTCATGAAGTCGATGCCCCATTTACAAAAGGGGCCTACAGTAATGACTGAGTGAAGAAGAGCGGGTTGTGCTCATGATTTGTTGGCGTAAATCTGACATTTATCGCATCACTTCATAGCATGAATGAAATCATGAAACAATCTAGGCCAAAAGTAACCTGCGGGGATGATTTTCTAAGCAGTGGACATCCCCAAGAGATGGCCCCTGCATGCGCCACTATGGAAATCATTCAAGACTCTATCAGCCTCATCGATAGTCAAGAATCGATAGAGTATGGTATTGATCCCTCGCCGATATAAGATATCTTCGATGAGGAGATAGCGGGGGGCCTGGTGGAAAATACGACGATGGTCATCTCTTGAAAGGTGGTTATCGAACTTTTGGGTTCGGAGGTAGATGAGGAGGTCACTGTACCAAGGATCATCTGAAGTGATGTAAAATAGATGTTCGTCGGGGAAGTCGGTATTGACGGGGGCACTGGTAGTATCAGAGGGGAAGGCAGTGACCAATTCGGCGAGGACGAGAGATTTATTTCTCTTGGGTGTTTAAAATTCAAGATCTTACTCCTAAAGGATAATGATCCATCGAGCAAATTTGCCATTAATTTGCCGACAGCTAAGAAAGTATTGCATAGGGTTGGAATCTGCTATGACCTTAGTCATGCAAAGCATAATGTAATGACGCAGTTTCTGGACTACGAGGAAAAATGCAAGGGCTAGTTTCTCTCCATGATTATACTTCAAGGGTGGCCCTGAGAGGTTTTTACTAATGTAGTAAATTACATGCTCACGATTGTCATCACCGATTTGAATGAGAACTCCTACTACTGAGACAGCTGAGGCTGATATGTAGAGGATATAGTCGCGATTGTAGTTGGGTGCACTAATTAAAGGGACGTTGGAGAGCACCATTTTAAGATCGTCAAATAATTTTTGGGCATGTTCATCCCAGTGGAATGGGATGTCGTGGTGGAGTAAGCGAAGGAAACCATGTGCTCAAGTGGCATAGCATGGGAAAAATCATCGTAGAAAGTTATCTTTTCCTTGTAGGCTTTGTAGTTGGCGTAAACTCCGTGGGGGTGGAATTTCGATGATGGATTGGACTTTGAGGGGGTCCACGGTAATACCGCTTTGGGAAATGATGAATCCAAGGAGGTTCCTAGTAGTGATGTAGAATACACATTTGAGGGGGTTTAAGTGGATGTTGTACTGACAACACCATTGGAATACGATCCGTAAATCATCAAGATGCTTTGTGCATTTTTTGGATACGATCCGTAAATCATCAAGCATTCTCGCACCCTGCCTATATAGAAACCTACGAACTTCCTTTTTTATAGGGTTTTTACAAGGGAAAATGCAACTTCTTTTCTCAGGAAAAGTTCTTCTCCCTTCTCTCTTCAAGAACTCAGGCCACTAACCCCTCTGAAGGAAACAGATAGGTTTACATAATTAACGGTCATAGGGATGACAGAAATAATGTGTAACAAAGAGCCCCCCAATGTATGAAGTTAGAATAGAGTGATAACTGAAATACTTTGTCGAGTGTGTGTAGGGAATAAGAAATAGTCGGTCGGAAACCTGCCAACAAACAAGGAAATACAGTACAATAATATATCATCACTGAGGTAGGCATTCCCATACTCAAAATACAAATGACTTAAATCATAAATTCCAACATGCGAAGATCCATGTCAAGGAAGACAGGTCATGGCCACCAAACATACACTGTGGATCCATGCCAATATGACTCAAATCTGAACATAGCCACCAAAAATACACTATCGATCTATGTGTTAAAGACTCAAATTTGAACATAGCCACCAAACATACAATGTGGATCTATGTAACAATACACTGAATATACTCCAACGCAACCTGAATCTGTCAGAAAAGATACAGGGTCTTCATCTCCACCACTCTATGGTACAAATCTAACCATGTGAATACATGCGTTGAAGTCGAAAACGGTAGAAACCACTTGATTACCAGTCATTAGTGTATACTGTTAACAAGTGAGAGAGAAATCACCATTAATGTCAATGACTCCCAAGGTACACTGGTACAATCCAACAAATGTGAATTAATGAGTTGAAGTCGAACACTCGGTGGAATCTCCTGATTAGGGGTCAATAATGAAAACCCATTGTCGAAGGCGAGGAAACTTTCCATTGAGGCATGCAAGTTCCAAGGTACCAATTGGTTTCTAAGTCTAATTCCTGGATAATGAGTTGAATTTGACAGGAAAAGACTCGTCACAGAAGGGCCTTAATGTATCCCTCATCAATGACACGAAACAAGTAACAAGACTTGATGTAGATCAGAGTAACAAGTAATTCAGGACTGAATCAGGGATGACCGATGCAATAGAAGGCTTAAGGACTGCAGAAATGGCCGACGCAATAGAAGGATTTCCGGGTTGAACTTCTCTTTGAACATATGGACGACACGACAACTGTCTTGGAAACACTAACTCAACAATAGGGATCACAGACCAATTTGTAATCTTATAAAGGAGAATGATAAGGAGACAAGTGGATTTTTCGACCTAGACACAAAACGAGTGAAAGGGTGTCATGTTCAAAAGTGACTCTTCCACAGAATACAGGTTTAGATACATTTCTTTCCCAATTTCCCCCCCACCATTTCTGGCAAGTACCTCTTTATTTTTACACAAGCTTGAGGAGGATAACATATGCTTGAAATGTAAGCTCATCCTTCGGATGAGTCCCTTGGAGTATATTTAACAAACCCTAAGAAGGAGTGGTTCGGTCCCATATGGGCCTTTCAATGTTTGTTTTATGAGTCCAATGAAAGAAAAGTCAAGGGTTTTTCATGTTTTGAGAGTATGAAAAACACTTAAAGAAAACTCTCCCAGTTCCTTTTTTGTAAATTAGTCTAATGAGACCGAAAAAGAGATAAAATATCACTCAATAGATGTTTTCTTCAAATACTTTAACGAGCGTGAAAAAACAAGGTTACTCGGCAATATTTTCATGTTCAAAGAGTCTGAAAAGAGATTAAAGGGAACTCCAGTGGGTTCCTTTTTCGTATAACCTTTACGAGTCCGAAAAAGTGATAAAAGTATACTCAGTTTCATTCTCACGTATTTACGAGCACGAGAAAGAACAAAGACTAAGCTCGGTAACTTATTCTCATGTATTTACGAGCATGAGAAAGAACATAGACTAAGCTTGGGATTGTTTTCATTTTTACGCAAGCTTTAAAACAAAACAAACCTATGCTTGGGATAGATTTTAATTTTTACACAAGCTTAAAATCTAAACAAAACTATGCTTGAACCTAGTTTCATTTTTACACAAGCTTGAACCAGAGGAAACTATGCTTGAGGTAAGTGGTTTCATTTTTACACAAGCTTGAACCATATAAAACTATGCTTGGACTTCCCAACACAGAACATGGGGATGGTTGGTACTTAGCCCCAAGTTTAAGAAACTAGTGGCTTAACCTCAGCATGAAGTCTAGAGGCTGAGGCAAATGCCCCCCAAGCTTCGTTTCATTCAACTGCAAAGGAAAATGAAATGAATCTTCAAATACTAGATGAAGGACTTGACTCAAATAGAGAGGGGGAAAACTATTTCATTTTTTAACGAGCTTGACACAGAAACAAGAACTATGTTCGTAACCTATGTTTCATTTTTTAACGAGGTTGCCACAGAGACAAATAAACTATCCTCGTAAGGGGTTTCATTTTTTAATGAGCTTGAAATAAAAAAACCATGCTCAAAGACCTTTGTTTCATTTTTTAACAAGGTTGCCTCAGAGACGCAAAAACTATCCTCAGAGTCTTCTTGATCATGGATTCCAGGAGGAAAATGGTCCAGAAGGAGACCATGTCAAGGGAAAAAAGTCGATCATGGATTCCAAGAGGTCTTCATTTGATGGAAGAAACACACTCTGGAAGGACACCATCTCGAGGTTCATGAAAGGAGTAAAGAGATCAAGCTCTAACAACCCTATCGAAGAGATCACCATGTCAACTACTGGATCTAAGTCATCAGAAGTTGACGCCATGGGCGACAATGCAACATAATTAACTTGTGGTGTGGGCGATACCGTCTGCATATAAGAACCATTTACAGAGGCAATCCAGGCGGGGTCAATGAATGAAAGTTGATCAATAGTCACAACCCGTCCATCGTGAGGGAAATATATCACACGAAAAATAGTAGAATCATAAAATGCCAAGAATCATGCAATTCCACTACTCCAAATGCAAGGATGCCCCCAATCTAATATAAAGGAAGAAATTAAATATTTTTGTTTCAAAAATTTCACTAAAAGAAATAATGAACTTTCTTAAAACAAAGAAACCCAAACTAAAAGTTTTCTTTTAAAGTGAACTATTCAGAAGAAATCTGATCTTTCCCTAAACAATTCTAAAGAAAACACATGCTTTGTAGTTAAAAGACACTCAAAGAAAGAGACTAATCCTTCAAAACCAAGCAAAGCAAAGATGGATAAAAGCAACTGAAATAATGTCAAGAAGATTGTAAATAGATCAATATAGGCTCCAAAAGTGCAATCCAAATGTTCAAAGCAAAACTGGGCATCAAAAAATGACAAGACCCAATCCAAAAGTTTTTACAAACAAGTTCGTAGGCTGGCAGTGTATTATAGTGAGAGAATCAAAGATTCTCGCAGGCTGAATAAAGGTTGACTGCGAGGGTGCGAACTCAGGTGTTTCTCACAGGCCACTAAAGGGTACAATGCGAGAATGTCTGTAAACAAGAAAAAAATTGAAAAAGGACTAAATTTGAGTGAACTTTCAGATCCAGAGAGTCTGGATGAATTTCCCACAGACTCAGAGACCAGAAAACAAGCAATCAAAGCAAGGGAAATTATACTAACTAGGAAACAATATTTCCCCAGTGGAGTCACCAATTTTGTTATTGGAAAAATCGGTAGGTGCAGACACTAACTGATCTCCCTAGATCAACCTAGATCTAGAACAAAACACACCAAAACATGACGCTTTCCTTAAGTTTTAAATATTGAATTTACTAACCAAAGAGGGATGGGTGACATACTGTTTAAATGTCACTTCTTCTCGCCATCGCCATCCTAGCTCCGTTCCAACGCTCATACAATGATGATCCTACAAAAGAACGCAACCGACCAAATTGATAGCAATAGCATAAATTCAATATAAACCTATGTATGTGATCAAGGAATCATACAATAAAATAAGAATGAATTTATGGGAAAAGGACATGCCGCTGTATCATATTAATCGAAAGTAGAAGATACAACCTGATCGCATTGATGTCGCAAGCTTCCTTTCGGTGGCTCTTGGCTCCAACACACACACACTTTCTCGATCCTTGTATGAAGAAAATCAATTCCCTCTTGATAGACTTGCTAGAGTCTCCAAGCTCTTGTTCAAGCTAGGTCCTTCACACAATTCTTTCACCAATTCTCCAATAAATCTTTCTTAACATTTTCCATGAGAATTCTATCAATATATAAGAGAGAATGAGATGGTTTATTGGATAAGAATGATCCCACAATATCAGGTAAACCAGTAAAAGGATAACCATTCTGGTCTCTGAGTCACCAATTTTGTTATCGGACAAATCAGTAGGTGTGGACAATAACTGATCTCCCTAGATCCACCTACATCTAGAACAAAACACACCAGAACATGACACTTTCCTTAAGTTTTAAATATTGAATTTACTAACCAAAGAGGGATGGGTGACATACCGTTTAAATGTCGCTTCCTCTCGCCATCGCCATCCTATCTCCATTCCAACGCTCATACAATGATGATCCTACAAAAGAATGCAACCAACCAAAGTGATAGCAATAGCATAAACTCAACATAAACCTATGTATGTGATCAAGAAATCATACAATAAAACACAACAAGCTTTATGGGAAAGAATCATATTATTGTATCATATTAAATGTAAAAGAGAGATTACAACCATGGCCTTGATGTTGTAAGGTCCCTTCCAACTTTCCTTCATTCCCCACACACTTCCACTCCAAGAATTATGAGACCATAGATCTGATAGATACTCACAATCTATCTTGACAAACAAATCTCAAAGCCACTCCAACCAAGTTGATAATTCCAAGCCAACAAAAGCTCCAAAGCTCCAAGCTAGCCAAAGATACAAGATAACTTTCTCCATGAGATCTCCTCTCCTTTTATAAGTTGAAGAGGATAAGGTGAGGAGATTAGGATGATCCCACTAAATCATGAAAGTGAGTAAGATCCAAACCATTCAGATGCCACATCACCATGGAAGTTTCTCCTTCTAGAAGATTCGAGAAAACGCTTGTTTTTCTGACGTGTAGGCATTCTCGCACCTTGCCTATAGAGAAACTTGTGAACATATCACACCCTAGCTATGGTGCAACCTGTGAGAATTAGGCATTCTCGCACCCGGCCTATATATCAACCTATGAACTTCCTTTTTTACAGGGTTTTTACAAGGGAAAATGCAACTTCTTTTCTCAGGAAAAGTTCTTTTCTATTCTCTCTTCAGGAACTCAGGCCACTGACCGCTCTGAAGGCAACAAATATTTTTACATCAGTAATGGTCATAGGGATGACGAAAATAATGTGTAACATACCTCTCACTCTCACTCTCTCTCTTCCTCTCCCCCTCTACCTCTCGCTCCCTCTCCCTCACTGTCTCCCTCTCGCTCCCTCTCTCTCTCACTCTATCTCTCTCGCTCTCTTGATCTCTCTCTCTCTCTCTCTCTCTCTCTCTTCCTCTCCCTCTTCCTCTCTCTCTCTCTCTCTATCTCCCTCTCTCCCCCTCCCTCTCTTTCCTTCTCTCTCTCTGCCTTCTCTCTCTCTCTGTCTCTCTCTCTCTCC
>ML802017.1:52175-109795 GCA_009831015.1 Picea engelmannii
CTCCCTCTCTCTCTCCCTCTCTCTCTATCTATCTCTCTCTCTCTCACGCTCTCTCCCTCTCTCTCTCTCTCCCTCTCCCACTCTCTCTCCCTCTCCCTCTTTCTCTCTCCCTCTCTCTCTCTGCCCTAAAATAGACTACATAGTCTAGTCTACCCTATTATAAAATAACCCGATGCACCTATTGTGAGCTACCCTACCATAGCCTAATCTATAAATACTAATCTAGCCTACCTTACCCTAACCTTAAACTTAATTTAGTAAGATTCAACCATAAGCCTAAATCTTAAATCCTAAATCCTAAACCTAATCACAAGACTTAATCTTAAAGGCTAATTCTAAGCCATATTCCTGAGCCCTAATCTTAAATCATAAGCCGTAGACCTACATAACAAATTACCTTTCATTAAATGAGATGATTTCTTTGTACAAACATATAATATAACAATATAAAACTTCAATGAATAAAAAATCACAAATCAATTAATTCATTTTGAAATATAAATTTAATAAAAGAAACATAAAAATACATCATTTTAATAAAATATATATAAGAATAAAAATGACTCAACAAAGTGAATAAACATACAACATTAAGATAATTCACACTATAGAAATAATATAGAAATTTAAAATATGAATCTAATAAATAAACAATCATACAACAAGAGATATATGTTATAAATGTATATTTGTATATGTTATAAATCTACATCCCTATATTAAAAGGAAAAAAAATTACATATAAAATAACTAACATACAAATTTAGAAAATAATGAATCTATATAACATTTAGAAAAATTTCAATCTATTTTTTTTTTTTAAATTTTCAATATAACATTTATAAAATTTTCAATCTAATTGTTTTTTAAATTTTCAATGTAACTTTTTTTTTTAATAATTAATATGTAAATTTTAAAAATAAAAACTCTATCCATAATATTGGATGGATGTTTGGGGAGGTTATACAACAAAGGGAAAGAGGTGGTTCAACCGAACAAGATTTTGACACTGATGGATGCTTGAAATATAGAAAAATCAATTTTATGTATGTTGAAAATGATTAATTATATCATTATTTATGAATTATTTAAATTAAAACATAATATATATCATATAATAAAATATTTTTATTATATAAATTAAATAATAATAATAATAATAATTCATTATAAAATTAAATATATTATAATTAAAAAAATGATAATAAATATATATATATATAATAATAAGCAAATATATACTGATGATGAAAGAAGAATATTAATATTAATATTAATGATTAATTTTAAAATTTATAACATATAATTAAATCAATAAAATAATAACAAAAACATTTTATACATACTTAAAAACACTAAATCACATTATCTATAATATATAATAATCAAATTTATTAAGAATTTTAACAATTTCAATTATATTATATTATATTATATATTTTTTTATATTATATTGTATTTTATTTTATATATAAAAAAATTAAAAATTAAATATTATTATAAAATTTCATACATCATTGACATAATTTATATAATATAAAGCATTTACACATAAAACATAGAAAATGTGCAAATATCATAACAACTCAATTTTTTTTAATAAAATATAAATTTAAATAAAGAAATATTTTCAAAACATTAATGTTTTGAAAAATAATATATATAAATAAATTAAAAAAAACAAAATACTTCTTCTCATAATTCAAAATCATTATAATAAATATAAATTAAATATATTAATCATAATTTAAAATCATTAAAACAAATCTATATATTAGAATTTCACCTCAAAATACAAATATTTGGAAGAGATTTAATCCACACACCCACAAAATTAATTTAATTAATAAATATAATCTAGAAAATTCTTTTTTATTTATAAAATGTATATTTAACAAATAATGAAAAAAATATTCAAAGTATATCATCTCTATTTTAAACAATATACTATTAAATACCTACTTCAACACAACACAATACAATACTATATATATATATATATATATATTCCAAGTGACATCAACGGATTGATTCCAAGTGACATCTATAACAAAAATTTATGTAAGAAAATTTAAATATATAATGTAAAAAATCTATTAATCCTAAACATTTTCTAAAAATATATATAAAACAAACTTATTAAGAATATAAAAATACTCTATAAATATATTTTATATAAATTAATAACATAAAAATCCTAAACCCTACTCTATAAATATATTTCATAATTTTATTTTTTTTAAAACCAACACATAAATCTAAAACCATGTTCGTAGAGCTGTTTTATATAATCATATTTATAAAAATAAATCTAAAACCATGTTTGTAGAGCTGTTTTATATAATCATATTTATAAAAATGTTTGGAAACAGACCAACAAAAAAACTTAAAAATAAAAAATCATCTTCATAGGAAAATTGTGAAAAAACCTAATACAGAACTCTAATACCTACGAAGGTTTGCTGGAGACGTTGATTGCATGTTCATAAAGGTTGTTCCCATTTGTTTTAAAAGATTAAATATGAAATAAATAACTACGAAGGAAGTGGCTGGGCGTGAAGAGAAGTTGATGGTACCCCATATCTAAATATAACACAGGTCAGTTAAACAAAATAAACAGGCGGGTTAAACTAAACCAAACTACACCAACGGGTATAACTCTTTTTTTTTTATTTTTWTTTTTAAATAATAAATATGTAAATTTAAAAAATAAAAAATTTATTTATAATATAGAAAATTCAAAACAAACTGCACCAACTAGTATAACTTAAAAAAAAAAAAAAATTATTATAATAAATATGTAAATTTTAAAAATAAAAAATCTATAATATAAAAAAATCAATTTTATATAAGTTGAAAATTATTGATTATATCAATTTATGAATTATTTAAATTAAAACATAATATATATCACCTAATAAAATATTTTTATCATATAAATTAAATAATAATATATAAAAATTTTGAAATATAATAATAATAATAATTCATCATAAAATTAAATACAATATAATTAGAAAAGTGATAATAAATATATTGAAAATTATTAATTATATCAATATTTATGAATTATTTAAATTAAAACATAATATACATCACATAATAAAATATTTTTATCATATAAATTAAATAATAATATACACAAATTTTATCATAAAATTAAATACAATATAATAAAAAAATTGATAATAAATATATATAAACTAATAAGCAAACACATACTAGATAGTGATTAATTTTGAAACTTATAAAATATAACTAAATCATAGAATGAATAAATAATAAAAAAACATTTTATACATATTTAAAAACAATAAATCACATTATCTATAATATATAATAATCAAATTGATTAAGAATTTTAACACTTTCCATTATATTATATATTTAAAACAATAAATCACATTATCTATAATATATAATAATCAAATTTATTAAGAATTTTAACACTTTCAATTATATTATATTATATAAAAAATTATAAAATGCAATATTATTATAAAATTTCATACATACATTATTGACATAATTTATATAATATAAAACACTTCTACATAAAACAGAAAAAAAGTGCAAATCTCATAACAATTCAATTTTTTTTATAAAATATAAAATTTAAATAAAAAACTATTTTCAAAAACATAATTGTTTTAATAAACAATAAATATAAATAAATTAGAAAAACAAAATATATCTTTTCATAACTCAAAATCATTATAATAAATATAAATTAAATATATTAACCATAATTTAAAATCATTAAAACAAATCCACATATTACAATTTCATTTCAAAATACAAACATTTGGAAGGGGTTTAACTCCACACTCTCACAAAATTAGTTTAATTAACAAATATAATTTATAATTTTTTATTTATTTATAGAATGTATATTTAACAAATAATGAAAAAAATATTCAAAGTATGTCCATCTCTATTTTGAACAATATTGGATTAAATAACTACTTCAACACCACACAAAACATATATATATATATATATATATATATATATATATAATAATGATAATAATAATAATAAAATATTTTGTTGTTTTGTACAATATAATCATAATAATTCACTATTAATATAACCAATATTAAAATAAAAAATAAAAAAATAAATTTTATTCCACACTCCCACAAAATTAGTTTAATTAACAAATATAATCTATAATTTATTTATTTATTTATAAAATGTATATTTAACTAATAATGAAAAAAATATTCAAAATATGTCTATTTCTATTTTGAACAATAGAAGATTAAATAGCTACTTCAACACCACACGAAACATATATATATATATATTATAATAAAAATATTTTGTTGTTTTGTACCACATAATCATAATACTTTACTATTAATATAACCAATATTCAAAAAAAATATAAAAAATTAAAATGATTTACTATTTATGTAATTAATATTAAAACAAAAACCAAAATAATATATTTAACAACAAATTAAATTAAAATGCAGTAATTAAATTAACAATCAACTAACCGATTCCAAGCGACAACAAAAATTTATGTAAGAAAATTTACCTGCAAGATTTTTTTTATAATAAATATACAATGTAAAAATATTTATCAATCCTAAATGGTTTCTAAAAGTATATATTTACTCTTCTGGGACAACCTGCAGAAGAGAGGCTGGGTGGGACCAAGCCGCTGCATGCTTTGTTCCCAGGACTCAGACACCGCTCTACATGTGTTCGTACATTGCCCCTTTACTCAAGAGATTTGGACAGCTACTTCTACATCTTTAAAAACTCCAAAACTGTGGATTGGTAACTCAATATTGTCATGCTTCCAAAACTGGATCAAAAATTCGTCCACGCTTTCAATGCTTCCAGTACACATTTGTTGGTTCGTTTGGAAGGCCAGAAATGAGGCACTCTTCAATGCCAAGAAGCCTTCCATCCTCCACACCAGTTCTCTTATATTGCAGGCTGCACACCTATCGGTCAAGACTCTTCAATCAATTCCAACGATTAGGAGGCCTCTTCATATCCCGGTGAACAGGGTGGTGGCCTGGTTTGACGGGGCTTCACAGTCGGGAGGTTCGCTATGTGGAGCAGGGGGGCACGTAAAGATAAACTCTCACTCGAGTATTCAATGGACTTTGAATTGCTGTCAGGGATCCAACACCAAGGCGGAGCTCATTGGGGCTTGGATCTCTCTTTATTTGGCTAGTTGTCACACAGATGTTTTTCTCCTTCTTGGCGACTCCAAGATCATCATTGATTGGCTAAATGGGAAAGCTGATCTACAAGTGGCAGCGCTTAATAGCTGGAAGAATAGGACAAAGGAAGCCTCTCTTCTTTTCAGGAATCTTATCTCCCAACACATTTACCGCGAAGAAAACAAAGTGGCTGACTCTCTCTCGAAAAAAGCCTTGCATCTCTCCCCAAATCAAATTTACTTCTCATATTGGGAGGATGGCCACGAAGGCATTATGCACAAGTTAAATCTTTGACCYGTTCTGCAGCGGCAATGCAAAGTGTGGATTCTTTTGGGAATTAGATGTTTTGAAATCATGTAGAGGTATATTGGGCATGATCAGCCGATGATGTTGTTATGTAAACTTTTATATCCTTTTGAATATAAAGAGCATTTTTTCTCGTGGAAAAAAGTATATATAAGACAAATTATATAACCGATTCCAAGTAACAACAAAAATTTATGTAAAAAAATTTACCAAGATTTTTTTTATAATAAATATACAATGTAAAAATATTTATCAATCTTAAATGGTTTCTAAAGTATATATTTAAGACAAATCATATATAGATTACTAATATAAAAATCCTAAACCCTATTCTATAAATATATTTCATAAAAAAGTTGTTTGAAAACCAATACATAAATCTAAAGGCATGTTGGTAGAACTGTTTTATATAATCATATTTATAAAAATGTTTGAAGATACCGGGAAGGGACAGAAAAAAGTGGGCTTGAACCAACTCATCTCTTTAAGACGGAGTCGAATCAAACCTTGACCCCGCGCATCCAGGGTCCACAGGTGTTAATCTGTTTTCAATAGCTTCTCATTCACCAGTTTCATTTAAAGAAAATTCGTTTTGATTCGGTCCGAGGCAAGGTATCCTCATCCGAGCTAGTCCTATGCATTTTAAATTACTAAAATTTGGCATTTAATGAAGGTTCCCTAGAATTCGGAACGAGAATTCGGAGCATAAAAGACAACCAAAAAACTTAAAACTTAAAAATCATATTCATAAGAAAATTGTGAAAAAACCTAATACAGAACTCTAATAACATGTTCATAAAAATGTTTGCTGGAGACATTGATTGCAAAGAACCAACAGAAAACTTAAAATAGATTTTAATGGAGAGACTAGATTTGTTTTAAAAGATTCATGGCGCGAAGAGCAGTTGGCACCCCATATCTAATAAGAAAGCAGAGGTGGGAGAAGAGAAGCCTGCTATGTGATCTGATTTGGTATTTTTTATTTAAAAAAGTTTCAACCAACCAACCAACTCTGCTCATGGATAAAAAAGTTTCAAAAAATTTAAACCAACTCGCACTGCAAGGCGGAAAATATAGACAAAAATAAGAGCAACCCATTATGCTTCTGAAAGAAGGTCAGCTCAAGGAAGAACCCAACCCTTATTGCAATGTTGAAAATATAGACAACAATGAAAGAACTAGGGCGTCCACGGATAGCAAAGCAGAGCTCAGATGAAATAATAAAAACTCACTATGCTCATAACAGAACCCAACCCTCATTACAACGCTCAAGAACAAAACCTGACCCTAATTGCAGTGCCTAAAAAATTGACAGGAATGAACGAGATTGGGATAACAAGGATTAATAATAGAATGTACCTGCAATTGAAGCCCCACAAACTGCGTTCTCGATTTTACGGAAGCTCGTTTGCGTCCAATCCAGCCAGCCAAAATTCATTGCCTCTATTTTAGTCCAGTCCAACCGACAGAAATTCATTGCCTCTATTTCAGTCTAGTCCAGTCAGCCGAAATTCATTGCCTCTATTTCAGTCCAGCCCAGCCTCCTCCTCTATCACATACTGACTCAAACAACCACACACAAATAATCACATACTGACTCAGACAATCAGATTAAGCCACACACAAAATTAGATTCAGACATCCGACCACACAGACTCATATTCCGCACAGACCCAGAAACCCGATCACACAAACTCGTCAGAGCATGGATAGAGGAGGAAGGAGGAGGAGGTAAATGTTTAAACTGTGTGATATTTGAGAGTTATGGATCCTTCCTTCCAACGGATAGATGATTTTCTTCCTTCCAACGGATCCATCAGCTCAAAAGATGAGTCAGCTCATGCTTTTCTTCAACTTCTCTTTATGCTTTTCGTTCAGTTTTTATTCATGCTTTTTAACGTTTAACGAGTGGAATGGAGGGTTTTAACGTTTCACGAAATTTGATTTACTTTTTTACTTCAGGATTGACGTTAAGTTTTAACCATTCAACTTTGATGCGCGAGAATATGGTAAATTGTTAAACCTATTAGGTTTTTGTATGGACTACGAAATGTGTTGAGATTTTGTATGGACTACGAAATGTGTTGAGATGCTTGCCACACGTTAATAAAGAAATGGAGACTTTCCTTGTTTCATGAAATGTGATTTTACATTTTACCTTTTCCTAAAGCACTTATGTATTTTTAGAATACTATAAAAAGTTATATTTTTATAATTGTATTATCAAGTGGATGCAAAATTACATTTTTATAATTTTATTGTATTTTCAAGTGGAAGCTATGGGATTACAAGGTGTTTTAACTCAAATTCCTCTCTAGGTCCTATGTTTTCATATCCCTCTTTGTTCATAGTAATCACAGGTAGAAGTAGTAGTTCATAGTGAATCTTTTTGTTTTAATGTTTGGTCATTTTTCTTTTTTTCTTAAGTCAAGTGGGTTTTAGATGTTTTCTTGTAGGACATTGTGCATTTCTGGTAAACCATACAATATACCCTTTTTCGAATTAGAGATATGAAAATATAAGTGCACTTTGTGGTATAAATGAATTTTAGACATGTAGGAAATATTGTCTTTATTAACTTGCATTGAGATTTGAATAATTGAAATCCTTAAAATGTGGGTTTAGATATTTAAAATATTTTTGTAGAATATGTTTGGTTGTTAACTTTTGTAAAGAGAACATAAGAATTGTGGCGATATATTCACATTATTTGGGTTTAAGGTTTATGGGGTAAGGAATACTCCATATATATGGGTTCACTTTCCTAGTCACATAAGGGTAATCTTTTTTGGCCACTGTGACAAAATAATAGAAGCATTGAGGATGTTTATTGTTCTTTACAAGTGAATAGTGTCTCCTGCAAGGAAATTGATTAAACAATGCATTTGTTCATTTATAGAATGGAAGGAGTTAGATTTGTTCTAATAATGATTCTACGTATTTGACCTCCAAGCATAAACACTACACACATATACATGGAGAAAAAACAAGGTATCTAGTAGTATGTTATTTTCATTGATTTATTTTTAACTCTCTTGATCCACCTCACTACATCAGAAACTATTTTTCTTAGTAGCTTCTCCCAATCTCTCTTTTAGATTCAAGTCTTCCTATTTTTTTATGAGAAAAAAAGAAGGAAAATTTCTTGAGAACATGATCCTTGTTACACTATATATAACTGAAGTGAAATTTTCCATGTCAGGTAAAATTCACTGACCTCTTTATGTGTATATGAACTGTGTAAGCTACTATGTTCTTGGTTTTTCTTTTTATATTTTTTCTGAATAGGGTCTAATGGTGAGTAGTACATTTCATCATATGTTGGGTGCAATTTTGACCTATTATTGCGCAATCTATACTTTCCCAAAGCCTAAAGGAAAGTAGGCTTAGATTGACATAACATAGAGGTATTCCTATCACTGTAACCCCAATAGGGTACCTCTTTCTCTTTAGGAGAAGGATAAATCCACTCCAAGGGAGACATCCCAAGACATAGGGGGTTTGAGGAAAGGGAAGAGGTAAGGCTAACCAGCCCTCTCTCTAGGTCACTCAAAACTGACTTAAGTCTTGTTGGATGAAGCAAAGGAGAATAAAGTGTACCTTCCTCTTACCAATACAACAACAAAAGTTATGGAAACAACAAGTGATGATGAATGATTCAACAAGACTTCAATTTTATAGAGATGAATGCTACCAGTCAATGTATGAAGCAATTGATAAATATATAGAAGTAGTAATTAATTAATGACAATTGTGATAACATCTAGAAAATGCACGTGAATAGGAAATATAACAAGATATTGTGAAGTCTTGAAATGATAACACTTGTCTCATACAATTTCTAGATATATTTCAATTAGAAAATAAACTCTAATAGGTTGTCATTGATAATTGTAGCAACAACAAAATAAATTAATTTCAACAATAGTAAAATTTTCAGAAAAGTATTTAGAAAGGAAATTTGATGCACACTTTAGTCTTGGTTGATTGTACCTTGACTTATACAATTTCTAGATTGATTTAAGTGGTTAAACAAGTCTAGATAGGCTGCAAAATGATGGTTGTAGCAATGATTATATAAGAAACAACTTAGTGCTTAGTATTCCTAGACTAGGTTAGCAAGTTAGTTTAGGTTAGTAGGGTATTAGGTAGAGATATTGAGTTTGAAGTTTGATGATTCTTGTTAAGAAACAAGGGTTGAATAATAGTGTCTTTTAGGGGTAAATGGAGTCAATGTGGGCAGCCCCTTCTAAGGCTGCAAATTAATGATGATGCACAAAAGTCTAATAGGTAAAAAGTATAGGAGAAGTAGTAACTTAAGTCCTCCTAGAATTTGACCTCAAGAGACAAAATGTTAGGGTGTAGGAAATTCTAGGCTATAGAGCCTTGCTCTCCTTATCCTTTTTATGGAGTAAAAATTATGCAACAATAACCAAGTACAAAACCCTTAGAGTGCTAGAAATTTAGAGCTCTAGGGTTTCACTAGTTACTAGATAAATTTAGAGAAATCTTGGAAAATAAAAAGTAAGAAAGTAGAAACTTAAGTTTCTTACTTCAAGCATTAAATACACCATGCAATTTCATAAGGGACAAAATTATTCCAGGTTACACTTCTAGGAAACTGTTCAATCCATATCAGAAAGGGATCATGAAAGATCAAAGGCTAAAAATACTAACTTAAAGAGTTTGAAGTTTGACTACCTTGGATGTCATCAATCCCCAAAGTCTGAGAAGGGACGAACAAGAATCTATAGGACGACTGACAAATTATTAAGGGAAAGTTGAAAGACTGAGATAATAAACTTCTTCTTAAGGTATTCAAACTACCCTTAAATTCTAATAGAAAGCTTCACCCAAGAGAAAAATTGAGACAAGATACATGTTCCCCAACTATATGCTTAGTGACATAACGAGGTAAAGTGATTGGAGGGAGATGGACAACCTTGTCACAAGTATCATACTTCAGGAAAGCAATGTCCTCACCCTTATCAAGATTTGAGCACAACGGTGGTTGATAATCTTCTTCATATAATAAATCCAAGTGATCAAAGGAATACTCATCAAAATCCTCAATGTATGACCGAAAATCATCAGGAGAACATAGAATTAGGTCACCCTTGCGTGCTTGGAAAAATTATGTAACTATATCATCTCCTTGTTGCCAAATGTAAAAATTAGTAGCAACTTTATAAGATAGTTGTAAAGGAAACACTTTGAAATGAACCTCAATGTCATAAATGGGATCCCCATCATACCCAATCACATCCTAGTTATGTCTCCCAACATGTATGAACTTGTAAATATTATTAACCATGTCATTTACTTCATCATAACACAAAGGGATTAAAACATTTGAGGGCTCCTCTAACAGTTCTTCACTTTCCAAATCACAAAATAAAGCATATTCAAAATCTTAGAAAGGGTAATAACTTACCGTAGTCACTTATTCCTATACAGGAGTGTCGAAGACTTGGATGACTTAATCAAATGAAAGATAAAGCATCAGTGTCTCGTCCTCATGACTTTCCCCTACATCTTCAGCTTCAAAATACAGAGGGTCTAGCTTGTCCAAGTATTCAATTTCTTCTTCACCTTTTGAATCACAGAAAAGGGTATCGTCAAAAAACTAAAAAGGAAAGTAACTAACCTCATCCTCTTATTTTTGTGCAGGAGGAATAGGATCCAGGATGGATTCATCAGAGGGAGGATCACACTTTAATACCTCATCATCATGTTTTTTATCATTAGGCTCTTGCTCTTCAACCAGGTATTCATTATCCTCAGTAGAAGCATGAGTGAATTCATTCTCTTCCTCATGGGATTGGAAACCTTCATTAGGATCCCTCTCCTCAACCTCTTGTTGTTCGATGACTTGTTCCCTTATTTCTTGGAATTTACTAACAAATATCTCAACGAAAACGAATCTCTCCAGACTAAGAGTATATGGGGTATCTTTGGGGTCATCAACTTTGATTTCTAGAGTAAAGAGGTGTTCTCCCTTCAACAAGGAGATATTTTCCTTGATTTTTATATCCATGTGATAAGCTTCTTGGATTTTTCTTGGCCCTCTTTCACTGAGGAGAAACCCTAATTTCACTAAGAGTGCATTGGTATAGAGGAAAATGAGGTACTTGTCTTCAGGATGATGGCTTCTAGGAATTTGTTGTAGCAAATTCTCAAACTTGGTATGGAATTCCTTGACAATATTGTTCTTATTTTGTTTCATGTACTCGAGTCTTTTACCATCATTTGGATATATTCTAATTTAGTACCCCATTTCTTGAGAAAGATTTATTCTAACTGGTTCATAGATGTGATGCTAGCATCAGGGAGAACATCATACCACTTCCTAGCATTTCCATGAAGAGTGGCACAGAAAAGTTTCATTTCCAAATCGTCAGCGTCATCACTGATAGGGTGGATTTGAAATAAAGCACAAAAATTATCCATGAGATCTTTGACCCTAACCCCATCATTACTAGTGAATCTAGGGAGCCTATTTTCATACCTCGTAGGCCTTTGTCGAAGATAAATAGGAATTCCACTCATATCTAAGGGTTTAAAAGTATCTGGGTCCCATTAAGAAGCCATGGTTGTATTTTTACTTAGTGGATTCATTCAAGGAAATTTGACTCGATGTTCCTCGACAACAATGAAATTTTTTTTATCGCCCAATCTATAATTTCCCAGAGCCTAAAGGAAAGTAGGCTTAGATTGACGTAAGATAGAGGTAGTCCTATCACTGTCACCCTAATAGGGTACCTCTTTCTCTTTAGGAGAAGGATAAATCCACTCCAAGGGAGACTTTCCAAGACCTAGGGGGTTTGAGGAAAGGGAAGAGGTAAGGCTAACCACCCCTCTCTTTAGGTAACTCAAAATAGACTTAAGTATTGTTGGATGAAGCAAAGGATAATAAAGTGTACTTTCCCTTAACCAATACAACAACAAAAGTTATGGCAGAAACAAGTGATGATGAATGCTTCAACAAGACTTCAAGTTTATAGAGATGATTGATAGCAATCAATGTATAAATAAAGTGATAAATATATAGCAGTAGTGTAACATACCCAACCACCCACAGGCTAGCTACGCTACCTGCAAGCCCTCCCTCAAACTTCTTTCTCTTTCTGATACCTTATTTAGTTATTAAAGATGAATAAGAGAACATATTTAATCACAAGTAGTGCAATATCCAACAAGCATGTGTAATCTAGAGATTATGTTGAAAGATAATTAATATACATAGCGAAAATACATTCATACACATGTATATGATAATTAAATTACACGACGGAAATACATTCATACATAGATAGTAATATCACGACAGAGAGAAGTTATCTTTAAGAAAGGTGACATCAACTGGCTATAGACCAAGGACGTTCCACCCAACCATAGACAATATTGCTCCAAATATCAACAGTAGTGTCACCCCCGAGCCAGGGATATGAATCCACAAGGATAGTTCGAGAGTGTAATTGGGTTCCCAAACCAGTCAGCTCTCAGGCTCTCATAGGTTTCCCGACACCCACAACAATCCAAGTACCCAACTCTCTTCTACCTAGCCTATGCCACCTGAGAGAATGGACCTCCACCCTCCTTTGCCATGCAGTCCCTCAGGCAGTCCTTCTCCTTCCTGCCAGGGCTTCCAACATAGCTCGTCCAGAATATCAATGCTAGAACTCTCAGAACTCATAGYTGTGATCAAAACAGAGCACTAGACAATTCATTTCAGACATGCAGGCTCCAGGTCACGGCTGGATCACACCAACAACCACTAGAACCAACTATTCCATGGCTAGTTCTTCAACATCTCGGTTTCCTTTCTCTTTKCCAACCAAGACGCAGGTGACGATGGGTCGATGAATGGGTCAGGGAGTGCATGGTAGTGCATGCATGGGAGTGTGTGAGGAAGGAACAGGTAAGTGAATGGGAAAACAATGCACAAGTCATCAGTTGAGGCCCCCCATCAGACCAGAGGTGGGTTTAAGTAACCTCATGGGGAAAACAAGAACCTCTTGGCCTTCCCCAATAAGTTCATGTAACCCATCCCCTCCCTTAGACAAAAAGGGTAATAAGAAAGTAGGGACAACACTTAGTCCTTGCATCTCCCTCTCTTATGGAATCATAGCCCATTATAACTCTAGTCCTTGTCTGTCTAGCAACCAACGATGTGTTTATTATTATTAATGATCAAAAAATTACATTTGTTGGTCATACTAGCCCTTTAATAATTTTTTTGGCACTCAGGCCTCTCAACATTATAACAATACATTTATTTAAAAATGGGGGTTCAAAACCTACGGTGTTACATCCCCTCCCCCTTATTTTGGTACTATCCTCAGTGCATATACAAACAAAGATCAAAATCTCAAATTTATTCAAAAAACTACGGGTACTTTGCCCGCATGGCATCTTCATGCTCCCATGTAGCATCTTCAGGACTGTAGTAGGTCCACTGAACTTTTTCTAGTTCTATAACTTGATTCCTAGGAATTTTGACTTTTCTATCCAATACCCACACTGGCTGAACCTGAAATTCTCCCTTCGTCTCTACCTAAATCAGATGCCAACCAATAACATGGTTAGGATCATGTACATATTTCTTTAGTAAATATACATGAAATACATTATGCACATTCATGGAAGTAGGCAATGCAAGCATGTATGCAATTTGCCCTATTATGTCCAATATTTCAATTGGAACATAGAATCTGGCTGCCAGCTTTGTACAACTACCCAATTTCAAGGATATTTTCTTGGGATTCACTTTCAAAAGTACATGCTCCCCTACTTTAAATTCTCTATTTGTCCTGTTCTTTTCTACATAAACTTTCTATCTATCTTGAGATGCCTTTAAATTCTGCTTAATCTTGACCACCTGGTCTTCCATGTCCTTGACCAACTCTGGACCAAGTACCACTCTATCTGTTGGGTTGTCCAAACTCACTAGAGTATTTCATTTCCTACCATACAAGGATTCAAATGGGTTCATTCTCAATGAAGCTTGATACCCATTGTTATATGAAAACTCAACCAAGTGTAAGTAATCTTCCCACTTATATGAATTATCCATCACATATATTCTCAGCATGTCTTCAATGAGTCGATTGACCCTCTCTGTTTTCCCATCTATCCGGGGATGATATGTTGTGCTAAAGTTTAGATTTGTGCCAAATCCTTTAAACAATCGCCTCCAAAAATTGGAGGTAAACTTCGTATCTCTGTTTGAGATGATTGTGCTAGGTATCCCATGAAACCTAACAATTTCCTTCATGAAAATATCTGCAATATTAGATGTTGTATGCATTGTCTTCATAGGCGCAAAATGAGTAGCCTTTGTTAATTTGTCAACCACCACCATGATTGAATCGTGTTTCTTATTCGTTCTGTGTAATCCTGTGATGAAATCCATGGTGATCACTTCCCATTTCTTCTCTGGAATTGGCAATGGCTGCAGAAAACCCACTGGGTGCCTATGCTCATCCTTCACCTTCTGACATTCCATACATAGAGAGATGTAATCAACAACATCCTTCTTCATTCCCAACCAAAAGAACTGGCTTATTACTACTGTAATTTTTTTCTCGTAACCGAGATGTCTAGCATAAGGAACATCATGCATTTCCTTCAGTACCAAATTCCTCGGTTCTGCAGAACTAGGAACATAGATTCTATTTTTATGCATGAGTAATCCATCTTCCTTTATCTCGTACTCTTTTACTTTTTGTTTTACATTTCCTTGTAAGTTTCCCTTCACCTGTAGGTAATGTTGATTTGTAACAAGACCATCTAAATTTTTTCACTTCAATTTTGATTGATGTATACTGACAACAATAGAATGCATGAAATGCACTCTTCTACTAAGTGCATCGACAAATTTATTCTCTTTTCCCTTGATATTCTTTATATCGAAGTCATATTCACTTAAAAATTGTATCCATCTTGTTTGCCTGGTGTTCAAGGTCGGTTGTTCAAAAAGATACTTCARACCAATTCGGTCTATCCTTAATTCAAATTTCTTCCCCATGAGATAATGCCTCCACATCCTTAAGGCATGAACAATGGCAGCAAGTTCCAAGTCGTGGATGACATAGTTCCTATCATGTTCCTTAATATTWCTGGACTCATATCCAATGACATGTCCATTTTGCGTGAGGAATCCCCCAAGTCCTTCCTTACAAGAGTCTGTACATACCACAAAAATTTCATTTGGGTCAACAATCTTTAATACAAGTGCACTAGTAAGTAATTCCTTCAACAAATTAAAATTATTTTCACACTTGAGTGTCCATTCAAATTTAGCCCCCTTCTTTTGCAAAGAAGTGATGGGATGAACAATCTTAGAGAACCCTACTATGAACCTTCTATAGTAGTTGGCTAATCCCATAAAAGATATGACATATGACACATTTATGGGTGTTGGCCATCCTCTAATGGATTCAATCTTCTCTGGATCTACTGTTATGCCCTGCTCTGAAATAATGTGTTCCAAGTAATGGATCTTCTTTTGATAAAAATAACACTTACTCAACTTGGCACACAACGGATGTTCTCTCAGTACCTACAACACCAATCTCAAGTGATGTTCATGCTCCTCTTCATACTTAGAATAGATAAGTATGTCATCCAGGATTACTATGACAAACTTGTCTAGATAATTTCTGAATATGCCATTCATTAATCACATGAATACAGTTGGTGCATTGGTCAGTCCAAAAGGCACCACTACAAATTCATAATGCCCATTGTTGTGCCTCTTTCATCACCTAAGTGAGAAAAATAGAGATGCTTACAATCTTAGTTGGGTTATCTAAGCAAGACAACTGTAAAGGAAAGGGTTAGAGAAAGAAATATAAAAGAACAAGCTAAGAATTAAACTAAGAAATAAAAGAACAACTAAACTATTGAGCATAAGGACATAAGAACAAAAAACCAATAAGACTCATGTCACCAATGGCAAGGATTATATTAGTGAAAGAAAACACCAAGAAGAAAGAGGACTATGNGTCCCTTCTTCCTCCAAGGGAGGGCTCTTGGACCCCCACAAATAATCTCTTCTTACAACTTTGAATGAAATGGTGAAAGAATCCCAAGCTAATCCACTCAAGAGGTGAGATGGATTGCCCAATGTAATGGTGCTAGTATACTCTTGATGAGAATAGAGGATTATTCAAGAGAATAGTAGTAGCATAACTTTGATAATGAATTCCTTAAAAATGAAGTGCACCCATGGCCTTG
Source organism: Picea engelmannii (assembly GCA_009831015.1). Taxonomy (NCBI): domain Eukaryota; kingdom Viridiplantae; phylum Streptophyta; class Pinopsida; order Pinales; family Pinaceae; genus Picea; species Picea engelmannii. The sequence continues at coordinate 68,909 of ML802017.1, forward strand.
TTTTATAGCACCTCTTTGAGGTATTGTGCAACCATCTTGTAGTGTGAAAATAGGCTATTTAGGGAATTTTTAGGTCTTTGACCAGCCACCCAGTCGGATTCAGCCGATATTTGGGTGTCAAATCAACTTGGAAGCTGAACTAGAAGTGGGTGGGAGGCCAACCAATCTCATAAATGTATGATTCTTATATGTGAGCTACTTTTAGCGACCACAGTCATGCATCCTGTGCATGTGTGCTTTTCCTGCGTTTCTAAATTGTGCATGTGTGCGTGCGCTCTGTGTACTCATAGCGCACTTTAATTTTATCACTGGTTGTATAGTTTTGGACCTTTTGGAAATGATTTTGTGGTAATTTTGGTCCATGGGTGACCTCATAACTGTTTGAAGCAGCTAGATTCTTGTAACCATTTGCAGATGAAATTTCAGTGATAACAGATGCCCCCTGATGGATGAGGTTAGGAGCATACGTATAGCCGGAATTCATCAATGTTTCTTCTACTGAGAGTGTCATTGTAAGAGAGAGCAATAGTGAGAGTATCAAGAGTGACCCCATTGGATGAAGAAGGGAACTTGTAGGACCCAACCTTCCATAAGGTGTGTAAAAATAAACTGTGTACAAATGAGGCGAGCATGACCCATGCTCATGTCATGTAACTCAAAAAATAATGGTGTTTGTATAGTAATTGAAACTGTGTGTTGATGTAGACAACTGCAGTGCCCTCGGGGGTGATCGTGATAAAGGCAGAAGACAATTCTGTGGAGGAACATACTCTAAACAGTAGGCAATGATACTTGTAATAAGTATCACGGATTCTATAGGCATTGATAGCCTAGCCAAGTTCTGAGGTCTTCGGAAAATATAATAAATAACTGCAATAGTCGCAAAGTAAGACCCACCGTAACATGAGAAAGTGTTGAAGTCGAATGTTATGGGGGTCAACGATAGCAAGGAGAAATGGTGGTTCTTCCTGTGCCATCTGAGACCTCTCATTGGAAAGGTAATGAGAGTCAAGATATTATCGCCCTTATGGAAATTGTGCTGATGTCGACGAAAAAAAAGGGGAATGCGACTCCAAGAAGCAAAGGGCTTCGTGAAATATACTAGGTGAGGTGAGGAGTGGAGGAGGTACATGGATGAAGTCAATATGTGTGGAGATTCAAGACTTCCCTTGGTTGGGGCTATATGTGAAGTATAAGTGGCCACAACCATTGAACAAGGTCGAGTGTCAGGGGGACAACAAGACGTGGGATAAGTTGTGCCAAAGGCGAGACAAAGTGAAAAAACTTAGAGGGTAGAGGTAAGTGGCCTATGGGATACTCGAAGTATATGGACGATGTTAATAGGAGTAGATGATAAGAAGTTCCCCAACCAAGGGTGACCTGGGTAGAATTTGCCAAAAAAGGGAATAAGGTCACCAAAGGTGACGACAAAAAGATATGTAAATGCAGGAAACAAAGGCTTTTTACAATTTATCAAATGAATAAAGAATAATTTGGGATGAGTGTACAAATATAGAAATGGGTGCCCCAATGTAATATTGTTGGACCGGTGAGGGAGCCATTTGCTTGGAGAACTAGTGGAGGTGGGGGCCCCATGGGTGGGTTTTTGTATGAGGTAGATGAAATGGAGGGAAATTTGTGAATGGGCAAACTGATTGTGGATGAAATGGAGGGTTAATGATACTCCGGAGGCGTAGTCAAAATAGAACCTTGAAGAGATAATCTGGGAGTCCATTTGGGAAACATGGATGATTTTAAGGATGGAAAATTATTTTAAAATGTAGAAACCTTGGCGAATCTTACTATTTCTTCATATGCCAACTATAAATTATTAGCGATATTTTTGTATAAATATTCAAATTTCTAAGGATTTTATGTAGTTTTTATAAAATTTTGGCGATTTTTAGGGTAAAATAATTTTATCCTATAGAATTTGGGCGAACCAATTTTAAAATAGAAAATCTTGTTTTTGGAAAAACCATGGAAAATTAGCCCATGAACGAAATTTAGCCCCTAAAATCATCCCTGCTAGGAAAGCTAGCAAAATGAGGAGGAGTATGTGGTTGATTCATGACATGATGTAAGACTATTGGGACTCCCATCCCTAAAGAGTTGAAAAACAACATGAGTGTCAAAGTGCCAAAGGGTGCTATGAATGGGACAACTCATGTGGGGGAGAGTGCTACTGGGTGACAGTACCTCAAATGCAATGGAGGTGTCAGTACTACAGAGTCGGAGATGGGGATCCTAGAGGAAAATGTCAGAGGGTGTGACTGGAGATGCAATTGAGATTCAGAGGGAATGATTACATGCCAGTGTTGATTATATACCTGAAGGGGTTGCATTGATGTATGATGACCAAGTACCTGCACACATGAAAACCAAATACCCGATGTGAACAATATCTGAAGAGAATCGAACATACAATCATTTATTTAATAATTTTGAACATGAGCATGTGTACCTGGATGGGGTATGAAAAAATGGTGCCCCAGGGGCTAAGGATAAAAAATGGACTGGGGACTGTCTTGATGTAGATGACAATATGTTGATCCCGTGTTTGAAGACAGATCGAAAAATGGACACCCAGATCTCCCGGAATGGTGTTTGGAAGTTTGGTGGAAAGGCCTATATATAGCTGTAGGGCCCACATTGCCACCTCATTTGTACTTTCTATCAAAGTGACTAAACGAGAGGTATTTAGAGGAGATTTGGAGATTCTGGGAGAGCAAGGCAGTCGATTCAGGACCAACGAGCTTCAGGTTAGTAGTCTTATCGTCCTACATAGAAGTAGGTTTCCAATTTGTGGGCAGGGCCTATACGGAGGGTTGTACATGGGTTTTTATGGGTGTGGGCCCCCCAATGCATGGGCGATCCATAAATATGTGCGCAAGGGTGCACTCCTATTATCTGGATAGCCGCGCATGGGTGCGCCCGTAGGGGGGGAAAAGGCTCACATGATATGCACGCATGTTTGCTACACAGCTGCGCATGAGTGTGCGACTGTGTAGTGGATAGGAAAGTTGTGATGCGTGCCTATGTTCGTGACAGGGGTGCATGGAGGTGTCCCTGTAGGGTGGACAGGCGCACATGCATGCGTGCCTATGAGGTGGGCAGGCACGCATGCGTTCATTCCTGTGGGGTGAACATGTGCACATATGTGCGTGCCTGTGAGGTGGGCAGGCACGCATGAGTGCATGCCTGTGGGGTGAATAGGCACGCATATGTCCGCACCTGTGGGTTAAACAGATGCACCTTGGGGGCAAGGCTAATGGGTGCAAAACTTATATTTTTTGGAGATTTTAATGTGTTTTATGGTCAATATGGCTGATCTAGGACTGCATTATGTGGTTGCAAGTGATCATTTGCACAATGCCATTCCATGGAAAGAGAGGGACTGGTCGCAGATGAGGAATGTCGTGGCTATTCAGGAGTCGGGGGTTCATGCTACTTTGGCACCTGTGAGCTGCTGAAGTTCTTCGAGTGCCCGTTGATACGGGCACAGGAGTATCTTCTGCAGTTTTTGATTCGGATGTGGAGTCCGGATCTACATTGCTTTATGGTGCAGCGAGAGTAGATTGCCTTCACTGCGGTGGAGGATATATATTTTCTGATTGGGCTCCCTTTTTGGAGAACGCCCCTACCAGCAAGAGCCTGTGTTACCTGCGGATGTGCAGTTAGCTACCTTGGGCCGGAGGTATTGTTGGAGGGAGAACTTCATGTCAGTCTCTGTTGTGAGTATCAGGGCGATGGATGCTTTAGCTCATCATTTTGTAGTAGCGATGATTGTGAGGGTATATGGGTCCCTCACAACTCAACAAATCAATGGTGGTCAACTGAGATTTATGGGGAGGGCACTAGCTAGAGAGAATTTTTCCTGGGGTTTGATGCTACATGCCAGGATGGTGGGGTAGTTGGACAGATGTCAGACTGTAGACTCATGGGACTTTGCCTTTGGGTCAATCGTGGTGGCTTGGTTTTTGGAGAGGGTGCCAATGTTTCACCCTAGAGTGTTATTGGATGCACCTGGTGCATGAGAGCTATGACTAAGGTGATGGATGATGATTTTGGTTCGCCACAGTGGTGGTGAGGGTGGCCATTTTTTCATGGCTGAGGCAGTACAGGTGTGGCGATAGATGCCATAGATCATATTGCAGTATCCATACTGCGGTGTTGACTTTCGAGGTGATCTGGATATGGTGTTACCTCTAGGGGAGGTGTTTGATCACTGAGGTATGTTTGTGATTTTGATATGTTGATTTTTGAGATAACATGACATATGTATTTCGTATAGATGTTGATACTATCATTTGGTTGTTTGTATGTGTAGATGTGGGACCTTGCGGGAAAGAGGTTGAGCTGATGAGAGCGCCGGATCGGCAGGAGCTAGGGAGACCACCACGGGGAGGGTCGCGGGCGGGAGAGAGATGTCGGCATGAGGACGCTAAGGAGAGACCAGCCGATGACGAGAGAGCGGCTAGGAGATGCCATTTTGATGACCCTAGTGCTGAGCCATTGCATTCTCCTTCGATGAAGGTCGGGGGAGGTTTTGAGGATATCCATCACCGCTTGGAGGTGGTACTATAGGTTGTGCCTAAGGGCATGTGGTCATGCATCCAGGATGAGGGAATCCTGGAGCAATGTGTGGGAGTTCCGCTGATGTGGCGAGCCATGGTGCAGCGAGTAACAATAGCAGGTGTTGCAATGACTAGGCGGTTACCTCCCGGTATGGAGGGAATAGTAGTGGGTGGGGCACCACCGCCTGAGGGAGGGGTAGGAGGTGGTGATCTAGAGGCACCTTGAGTGTCGCTCTATGTATTTTTGTATTTTTGTATATAGGCTAGTGAGCCCATTTTGGTGTAGTGGCACCAGTTTTGTACCGAGCTTCTTTACTGACCTGCAGGTTTTGTATACGATGTTTTGTATGTAAACATTTTGATGGCACTGTTGACCGATTTATACATATATGAGTATACATTTTGGGGTCTTTGTGATGTTTTCATGTGTTTTTTAATGTGTTGATGATGTCTAATCTATATATGCTATGACAGGCTCTGGATAGTTTATGTGTGTGTAGAGATATCTTGATGTGATATATGCCAATCGAGTACAATGTTAGCTATGTTATCTGTGATTTGATTCAATTGTCTTGGAATATGTGTAAAGGTAATGAAATCAAAATGTCGAGATAAAAGTCTAACTTCCAGGTATTTGTGAAAGAGACAAGGATTGCGGACACGGTACACATTTTTGAGCTGGAGGACGACTAGCTGGGAGTCAAGAAAGATGCTAAGGTGACGAATACGAGGATGACTGGCATCGACAAGGAGGCCAATGATGGTAGTGTACTTATATTGGTTGTTGGTTGCTGAACCTAAACATATTCCACTAGAGTGAAGCAGTTCATGTGAGGGGGAATAGAGGACCCAAGTTGTCGAAGCAAGATTTTGTGTCCAACGGCTGGTGCCGTTGGTGTAACCGATGTGGTAGGCCGGTGGAGGAAGCATCTATCAATAACAAAAATGATAGTCTAGACATGAGGTATGGAAAAAAGATTAAAAACACTAAAAAAAAAAATAACTTAATGTAGAATGGCTACGCTTATGTGTAAAATTTCTTTAAGCATAACCCATTGACAGGTTCTTTGAGAGAGAGGCCTTCGAGAGAGGCCAGGATGTATGCGCCTTTGGTGAGGCAATGTTGGATAATGTAGGGGCTGTGCCATAGTGAATTGAATTTTCCATGACCGAGGGTGTAGTGAGCAACATCGTAAGCAAGGATGAGGTTGCCTTCATGAAATGAGCGAAGGTTGACATGGCGATCAAAGGTGGCCTTTGACCTTTTTTTGGCTGCCTCATTTTTCTATAATGAAGATCAACGATCTTCATCCAGGGACTCTAAGTTCATCAAGCGCTACTCCATTGGAGCAGTTTCGGGTAATAGCTCAATTGTGGTGCGTAAGGTGGGATTTTCGCACTCGATAGGAAGAGTGGCCTCGACCCCATGGACTAGATGAAATGGTGTGAAACCAGTGGCTATTTTCATGGCTGTATGGTAAGCCCATAGCATAGAAAATAACATATGATGCCAATTGGTCTTATGTTTGTTAACCATGCACTGTAACATGGTCTTGAGGACCTTGTTAATTACTTTGACCTATCCATTAGACTGAGGGTAATATGGTGAGGCAAACTCATGGGAGAATCCTAATCGTGATGAGAGTTCGACGAAAATCTCATTCTCGAAATGTTTCCCGTGATTAGAAACTATTTGGAGTGGTACGCCAAAGCAGGATATGACGTGACTAAAGAAAAAATGCGTTGCAATGTCAACGGTGTTGTTGAAGGTGGGCATGGCTTCAGCCCATTTTTTGAAGTAATCGATTTCGACAACAATGTATTTGTGCCCATTGCTGGATTGGGGGATTACAAGTCATGAAGTCGATGGCCCATTTACAAAAGGGGCCTGCAGTAATGACTGAGTGAAGAAGAGAAGGTGGTGCTCGTGCTTTGTTGGCATAAAGCTGACATTTATCACATCACTTCACAGCATGAATGTAATCATGAAACAATGTAGGCCAAAAGTAACCTGCACGGATGATTTTTTGAGCAGTGAACATCCCCAAGAGATGGCCCCCGCATGCGCCGCTATGGAAATCATTCAAGACTCTATCGGCCTCATCGATAGTCAAGCATCAACAGAGTATGGTATTGATCCCTCGCCGATATAAGATATCTTCGATGAGGAGATAGTGGGGGGCCTAGTGGAAAATACGACGATGGTCATCTCTTGAAAGGTGGTTATCAAACTTTTGGGTTCGAAGGTAGATGAGGAGGTCACCGTACCAAGGATCATTTGAAGTGATGTAAAAGAGATGTTTGTCAGGGAATTTGGTATTGATGGGGGCACTGGTAGTATCAGAGGGGAAGGTTGTGACCAATTCGGCGAGGACGAGAGATTTCTTTCTCTTGGGTGTTGAAAATTCAAGATCGTACTCCTGAAGGATAATGATCCATTGAGAAAATTTGCCATTAATTTGTCGATAGCTGAGCAAGTATTGCATAGGGTTGGAATTTTCTACGACCTTAGTCATGCGAAGAATAATGTAATGACGCATTTTCTGGACTGCGAGGATGACTGCAAGGGCTAGTTTCTCTTCGTGATTATACTTAAAGGGTGGTCCTGAGAGGTTTTTACTAATGTAGTAAATTACATGCTCACGATTGTCATCACCGATTTGAACGAGAACTCCTGCTACTGAGACAGCTGAGGCTGATATGTAGAGGATATAGTTGCGATTGTAGTTGGGTGCACTAATTAAAGGGGCGTTGGAGAGCACCATTTTAAGATCGTCAAATGATTTTTTGGCATGTTCATCCCAGTGGAATGGGATGTCATGGAAGAGTAAGCGAAGGAAACCGTGTGCTCAAGTGGCATAGTATGGGACAAATCACTGTAGAAAGTTAGCTTTTCCTTGTAAGCTTTGTAGTTGGCGTAAATTCTGTGGGGGTGGAATTTCGGTGATGGCTTGGACTTTGAGGGGGTCCATGGTAATACCACTTTGGGAAATGATGAATCCGAGGAGGTTCCTAGTAGTGATGCAGAATACGCATTTGAGGGGGTTTAAGTGGATGTTGTACTAACAACACCGTTGGAAGACGATTCGTAAATCATCAAGATGCTTTGTGCATTTTTTGGATCGAGCTGTGAGATCATCCAAGTATGTGAGGATGATATGAGCTAGATCATGAAAAATGTATGTCATAGCCCACTGGAAAGTTGTGCCAGCTTTCTTTAGGCCAAAAGGCATGTCACGATATGAAAACGTACCCCAAGGGGTGGTGAATGTGATTTTGTATTGATCGGCTGGGTAGATTTGGATTTGATTATAACCAGAGAAACCGTCCATGAAGGACAGAGACTCATGGACTGTGTAGTCATCGATAATTTGATCGATGAAAGGTGTTGGAAAGTTGTCTTTGGGATAGGCGTGATTGAGATCATGAAATTATGTGCAGACGCGGATAGTGCCATGTTTTTTTTTAATAGGTACAGGGTTAGAAACCCATGAGGTATAGGCGATGGGGTAGATGAACCTAGCCGCACGTAATTTGTCAATCTTGGCTTTAATGGCCACTGCTTTGGATGGGTGTAGAAAGCGTTGTTTTTTATGAACTGGTGTAATGTCAAGCCAGGTGTCGATGCGATGTTCGACAATAGAGGGATCAAGGCTAGGCATCTTTGTGTATGACTAGGCAAAAATATCCTGATATTCTTGGAAGAGGGCTTTATAGGCGGTGATTTCTTGAGGATTTCATGCGGTGCCAATGGTGATTTCCTTGACGACTTCATTTTTGATGGAAATATCGATTTTGATGGTCGGGGAAATGTTGGCCATGTTGCCTTCTTCAAAATAATCAGGGACAGGGATGGGGTTGTTGAACCAGTTGATATCCCCTGATGGGATAAAATCCTTGGTTTCAACTGCGTATATGGGGTGTTGGTTAGGAGGCATGAAGGCTTCCTATTAAAACAAGAGCGCTCTGTGGTGTAGTGCATCCCATGGGTAGTCGGGAGTGGTTAGTTCCTTGAGTATGTCCTCGTCACAGTAATATTGGTGGGAATAAAAGTGGTCTAAAAGAGTGATATCAGTGACTGTCGCCATGTGGTTGGCCTTTGCTGATGAAGAAGCAGGGGGAAAAATGCAATGATATTGTGATGGTTTGCTCGACATAAACCAAATATCGAGGTACTGAGGAGTACTAGTGGTATTTGGATGTAAAATTTCCGTAGGGAAATGAATGGGAGAATTGGGGGGATTTGGGGATAAATCCTCGGATAAGTCATCCAAGAACCATGGAGGAATAGGGAGTGCCTTTGGTTCAGGAGAAATGATATGAAGAATCTCTAGTGGTGAGGTAAGATCCACCATTGATTCTATATGGGGTGTAGGGGTTTGAATCAGGGCCATTTGGCGTTGCATGTATTCAATGATCATAGGACATTGATATGTAAAATGATCTAAGGATTCACATATAGAGCAAGGGAATCTCATACATTCGGTGACTAAAGTCATGACATAATGGATGTCAGTGATGTTTGGTGGGGATGATGTAATTGGATTGGGTGCCTGCTGGAAGATTTGGCATACTACGACTAACATCTGTCGGAACTGAGGTAGCGTTGGGCAATGGTGTGTATAATGGCCATATTCTGAACATATGGTGCAAGCAAATTTCGTTTGCACTCCTTTGCTACTTCTGTTCGGGGAGATAGCGGAGGTACTTGTTATAGTGGTGAGCGGTGATGGTGTTTGACTGGGTTGAATTAGGTTACACAACTCGGGTACAGATAGGAATTTGTTCGTTGGGTGTCCATATTTCTCACATAGCACGCAAGGAGGTTGGACGCATGGGGGAAGTGGAGTTGTGGGCTCCTTCTTCTTTCAATTGCCCCCAATTGTGGCAGGGAGGTTAGTGAGTGGGTGTGTAGAGGGTATGGTGGGAGTGAGTATGGGAATCTTCATTGGGATTCATTCTGTTTAGGGGGGAAGGGATGGTTGAGGTACCATCTCTGGTGGATGTAAATACCAAACTGGAATTGCCAACACCATATTAGGGAGGGTAAGCATTACGGCTACTTGGAAAGATTGTATGCCTAGTGGAGGGTAGAAGAAGGGGATTTGAGTGATGGCTTGGGGAACTATCTCCCAAAATGGGATATGGCCTTGGGGAGAGGTGAAATCATGAACTAGTGGAGTTGACGAGTTCGCAAGAGGCTCATGAGGGGGGAGCTCTGTGACTAGTGGGATGCCAGATATGATAAAAGCCTCCCTAGGAGGAGGGGTATCCTCTATGTCAGTTCCATTGGATGATAGGACACATAATTGATTGGAAGGATGAAGGAGCGGTGGCACACCGTGGTAAGATCCTAACAATGATGGGTCTTTGAAAATCCTGGGACCCATTTCAATGAGTGGGTATGTTTTAGGATGAGTATGGACGAGGGGGAGAATGTTATCGATGTTGGAAGAAGGGTTAGGCTCATAATGAAAAACTTGGTCAATTGTGATGATCTTCCCATTGTGGGGGAACATCATGGTTCGAAAGATGGAAGAGGAAACTACCTTTATAGTGTACATGTAGCTACGACCAAACAAGATATTGTAATCGAGTGGGGCATCGATAACTTCAATGTTGATAAGAATAGTCTTTCCCCCAAGTTCTATAGGGACATTTTGGAAGATCCCTTCAGGAGACGATGGTCATCCATCATAAGCTCTTAAGGTAATGGCAGATGGAATGAGTTCGAGGGAACCAAGTTTCTGCCATACAGACTTGGACATGATGCATGTGTATGCTCCTTCATCGATGATGCACCGATGAACTGTAATGTTTGAAATTTTTACTGGGATTTGAAAAGAGATTAGAGCGGGGAGGCTAGGTTCTCTGTTTTCGAGATCAAATGTGATGAGTCAAGTATCCACGGGCTCGAATTCCCCTCTACGGAGGGACAAGTTTGAAGGACTTCTAAGACTGACATGGCAGCCAGGGATTGTTCTAAGTCATCAACCAAACTGTAATTATGAGTCGCCCTAGCTTATGGGTTGTGGACATTCCTATACAATGGGATGTGAGGGATGTGGAGAGGTGGTTCTACGTTAGGGAAAGGAATCACCAACGGGGGTTCCGTTGGTGCTGGGATTATTTATTGGGGAATGGGAGGAGACTCAATAGGTGCATGGTATTGATGACTACGTGTTTGCAGAAGGATTTCTTCTTCACTGGTGAGGAGGATAGTACGATCTGCAGGATTGTTTGGATTGAGGTATTGTCCCAACTATGGTGGGGTAGGTTGTGTGTCCTGTTGGGTGTTCATCACATCTTGGTGTGGAATTGGGTTTTGCATCACGGCTAGGGGGGGGGGGTTTCATGTATTTTTGTGTGGCCTGCTGAGGGGCAGGTGGTGCTGGAGGATGTGGTAGACTGCCTGAGTTTTTTAGCTGTTTAAAATCAGTGATTTGGGGGAAATGATGAGTATAATGACCGAACTCACCACAAAGGGCACAAGGGAAGGTGGTTTTAATAGTATTGTTATTTCTCCCTTGATGCCTGTTATTATTTCCCCCCTGGGGGTTCTAATTCCCTTGATTCTGGTTGCCCCTAGTAGGTTGGTTCTGTTGGTGGTGATTCCTGCCTTGACCTGGGTTGTTATTGTTCCTATTTTTTCCTTTCTTTTTGGAATTATTCAACTGATGGGTCGGATTTTCCGTATTCAGTTGTTCAAAATTTTGATATTGTTGAAGGGGAGAGGGTTGAATAAAATTCACCCCAGCGTGAGGGTGTGGGGGAGCCATGGAATATGGAGGACCAGGGAATGTAAAGTACAGGTTTTGTGGGGGTAACAAACTGTAAGGTACATAGGAAGGCATGGCGCTTTCTCTAGTACTTAGAGTATAAGCTGAGGTATAGGGAGTACCATAACTTGTTTGGATAGGTGGGTGTATTGGGGGTGCCGACAGTGGCCCACTGATGGGTGGAGGAATAACAACAGGGTATGGTTTTTTATAAGGGGGTGGGGGGTAATAAGAGGTTCCCCCAAATGCCAACGGATATTGAAGTGTGCCATACATTGGTGGTTGTTGGGGTTGTGGACTGTGGTGCATGGTATTACCAATCAATCTGTCTACTAGGTGAGACATCTCGAGTTTGTCTTGACCGAATGGCACAGGTTTTGGGAGATCATGAAGTATTGTGTATAAGTACCCTGATTGTGAATAGATGAGGTCATATTGTTGAGCCTTACTGATGGCTTCTTCTTCTGATTGAGGGAAGGTGGAAGCTACATCTTTACCGAGGAGAGAGACAAGTGATCTGAGAAACTAGTCAAGACACCGTTGTTTGGTGGTTTTGGCTTTGCACAAACTACGTCGTCTATGCCACTTGTGAATGTGATCAACGATATATATGGCTGAGGTTTGTTTAAAATTAGAGAGTAGTTCAAGACCATTGTCATGGTGGATTGGTAATTGGAAGAAGGTAAAAAATGCTTTGGCAAAGGACTTGAAAGTCGCATGGGATCCTGATTTTTTGTCTACATACCATTTGGCTAATGGGCTAGTGAGTGTGTGCTGAAATAATCGTAGTCTGATGGAATCATCCATAATGTTGTTGGAAGAGCAAGATAGGTGGAAATTCATGACATGATTGGTAGGGTCATCCCCTGCCTTTCCTTCAAACTTGGGGATGTCGGAAGGTAGTTTGGTGGGCATTGTAGGCCATGTGGGGTCATGCAAGATAGGATTATTTGTGAGTTTTCTTAGATCTAGTATGTTAAGAGAGGCCAAATATGGCATCATGAGTGTTGGTGGAGGATTAGTTCTAGCCATGGTGTGAGTGTTCTATGAACCTGACCCTTGAGGGGGGCTAGGTGGATTGGTACTTCCCCCTTGAGAGGAAGTTGGCCCCCTGCTTCTATGTAAAGGATATCGAGTGGACGAAGGACCTTGGGAAGAGGACCCAAGTAAGGTGGAACCAAGCAAATCTGATCCTAAGATAGTGGCACTCATACGAGTGTGAGAAGGTGGTGCTGATGAGTTGGAAAGACTAGGAACTCCCCCTAAGATAGGAGGGATATTTAGCAAGATTCTGGAACGAAGAGGATTCTGTGGGTCACCTATGATGTCCGACTAGCTGAGTGAATGTGTGCAGATGGTGGTGGGAGTAATAAATAGACAAGAGCCTTTGTTGCAATTTGTGAAATTTACACACTATATATCTAAATCAAAATGTAATCAGAAGTGGATCATACATAAAGTATTTTGAAAAGGAAGCATATATGAGGATAAGTGGGTTTTGTCCGCGTGGGGAAACAAAGAAAAAAAATGCTCGCGTCCTAAAAGACATAACTTCCTTCCTCTCAAATAGCATTGGACCTTCCAATACTACTCAACAGTGGGGTCTGAAGTCACCGAAAAAGAGACTAGTGAAGGATGAAATAATCAGTTATAATGAGGGGTAAAGGGGGCATATCCCAAAAGAGCTAGCGATATTTCCCAATAGCCACACAAAATCTAATCAAGGTGCAATTGCAGCCCATAATTTCCACCTGGGTGGATGTCCTAAAATTTGGTCACTAGGTACCTTGGTCAAAGTGTGACATTTAGATTTTTGGCCTAAGAAATGGGTCACAGGATGGATCCCATCCAAGAGGTGGGTGCCTCAAGGGGGGATGCATAGAACAACCGAACCTCAGCCTTCAACCCTTCACAGGTATCTCTCTGCCTTATGGTGTTAGGAACACTTGACTTGGAGGATTTTCAGTTCCCTATTTGACAACTTCTATTGTTTTGACAATGTGAGAACCAGATAATGGGGAGTTATTTGGATGTCTATCCCCGAAATCCTACCTAAACTAAAAAATTTCTTTTGGTACCTCCTGTGGAGGAAAACTTAGTGATTTTTTAGAAAAAATTTAGATGTGTTTGTTTGAGAGATTAGGGGTGTGAACCAACCTCATTGAAATTAAATGGGAGTGGATAATTTCGTCAAGAAAATGGTGGGGTGTTTCGGAATCCCTTTGGAGGAAACTTACTTTGACCTCCATGTTTCGAGAGGAAAACTATGAGAGTGATAAGTGACTTTTGTGTGTGAATGAGTGAAAATGTGCCAATGTTTTAATGAATTAGGTGTCACCTTGCTTCATGTGGACTTCACTTGGTCCTTACAAGTGTTGATTACCTAATTAACTAAAATTCCTTTGGTACAACCTTGCATAATTCAAAAGTCCCTAGGAAACTAGCATGTGGACATGTGGGTCCTTTACTATTCATTTCACTCCCTATTGTGATTTAATCTAAGAAAAGATTTGAAACTATCCTAGATTTTGATCATGTGGGAATCTATGGGCCCGTTACAAAACCTTTAAACTTCCCTAGTGATTTAATCTAAGAAAGTAAATTTCAACACTATCCTATCTTTTTAGCATGTGGGAATGTATTGGCCCATTACAATCTTAAGATGTGTTTGAAAAATAAACTAAGAGGAGTCCCGAGGGGGCTTTTGTCCTCTCCTAAAGGTTTTTAATATTTTTAAGGGAGATTAAATTGTCCTACAACCTCTTTCTGATTCTCAAGGTCGCTTTGAGGTGCAAGAGAAGAGCATACTAAACAATTGTTATCCAACTTATGGTCCCAGTGCAACTTTGATGTGTTTACAAATGATTCCAACTTATATTTTTAGTCAAAGAAAACCATCCATGTGGCAAAATGAAAGCAAAAAGAGGAAATAATGATTTTAAACCTCCTAAGTGCCTTTGTGTTTTGACTAATCCCTTTATATGAAGAGGGAACTAAGTGTGGTGCATATTACAATATGCATGAAATCATTCTTAAGAAGGCTAAGGGCCTTCCCCAAATCACAAAAAACCTTACAATGTGATTTTTTTTGCACAGGTGCGTGGGTCTTAGAGTAGATAGAGGTGCACTGAGCACTTGTGTGCAGACCGAAATAGGATTTTAGGCACAGGTGCATAGAACAACATTGTGATTTTGGCGCACGTGCACATGATGCATGAATGTGGGCCAATAAACCTGTGCACAACTGACACACTGCCGTGACGAAAATTTCAGATGGAATTCTCTCAATTCAACTTTGAATTGGATGTTTTGCAGCTCAGCCTGGGCTGGTTAAGGTACCTACAGGTTAAATAAACCAAAAGAAGAGCTAGAAAAACCCAAATGGGGTAGGAAATTGATACCTTTCCCCAGTGGAGTCACCAATATTTTGCGCCTCTTTCGTCACCTAAGTGAGCAAAATAGAGGTGCTTACAAGCTTAATTGGGTTATCTAAGCAAGACAGCTATAAAGGAAAGGGTTAGAGAAAGAAATATAAAAGAACAAACTAAGAATTAAACTAAGAAATAAAAGAAAAACTAAACTATTGAGCATAAGGACATAAGAACAAAAAACCAATAAGACTCATGTCACCAATGGCAAGGATTATATTAGTGAAAGAAAACACCGAGAAGAAAGAAGACTATGAATCCCTTCTTCCTCCAAGGGAGGGCTCTTGGACCCCCACAAATAATCTCTTCTTACAAATTTGAATGAAATGGTGAAAGAATCCCAAGCTAATCCACTCAAGAGGCGAGATGGATTGCCCAATGTAATGGTGCTAGTATACTCTTGATGAGAATAGAGGATTCCTCAAGAAAATAGAAGCAGCATAACTTTTCTAATGAATTCCTTAAAAATGAAGTGCACCCATGGCCTTGTTTTATAGCACCTCTTTGAGGTATTGTGAAATCAACTTGTAGTGTGAAAATAGGCTATTTAGGGCATTTTTAGATCTTTGATCAACCACCCAGTCAGATTTAGCCGAGATTTGGGTGTCAAATAAACTTGGAAGCTGGACCAGAAGTGGGTGGGAGGCCGACCAATCTCATAAATGCATCATTCTTATATGTGCATGACTTTTAGCGACCATAGTCATGCATCATGTGCATGTGCACTTTTCCCGCATTTCTGAATTGTGCATGTGCACACACGCCCTATGTAGTCATAACGCACTTTAATTTTATCACTGGTTGTATAGTTTTGGACCTTTTGGAAATTCTTTTGTGGTAATTTTGGTCCATGGGTGACCTCATAACTATTTGAAGCTACTGGATTCCTGTAACTAGTTGCAGACAAAATTTCAGTGATAACACCCATACCTGGTCCTAAAGGTTGTCTTATGAATGTCTTCTTCCTTGATTCTTATCTGATGGTATCCTGCCCTCAGGTCAATCTTTGAAAATATCTTTGCTCCTCTTAGTTGATCAAAGAGGTCATCAATTTGGGGTAAAGGATACTTGTTATTTATAGTGTACTTGTTCAATTGTCAGAAGTCAATACACAGACTCAAGGTTCCATCCTTCTTTTTGACAAAAAGTACTGGTGCTCCCCAAGGTGAAACACTTGGACGTATGTACCATTTCTTCAACAATTCTTCCAACTTCATTTGTAATTCTTTTAATTCTAGTTTGCTCATTTTGTAAGGTGTTTTCGATGCAAGGGCATCTCCCGGGACTAAATCAATTAAGAAATCTATCTCCCTTATTGGTGTAAATCTGAGTATTTCTTGGAATACATCTTCAAATTCCTGTAGAACCAAGAAATATTCAAGGCTTGGCCCCTTTGTATAAACTAGCTCCTCCACACGGGATGCATATAGTTGACATCCTTTTCTAAAACATTTTTTCAACTGTAAGGTCGAAATATCCCTTATAGAGATGGGTCTTGGGACTCCTCTCACCATGCTTTATTTTCCATTCCAATCTAGGATAACATGATGCTTGTCCAACCAATCCATTCCAATCAGAATATCATAAGACCCCAATGGTATGATGTTTAGATCGGTACTAGTATTCAATCCATTAAGACTTATGGAACAACCTCTGACCATATCATGGATTCTTCTTTTGGTTCCAGTGGCTAACTGAACTAAACTTGTTTTTCCAAGTTTACTTTTCTCAAAATGCAATCTATCCACTATCTTAGGATCAATGTAGCAATGGATTTCTCCTGAATCAATAAAAATAGAAACAGGCTGATTTATGATCTTACCTTCCACCTCAATCATATTGGACTGGTAATCTTCTTGTCGATCATTTAAAGTTGCATAGATTCTCCCCATATATCCAACTATTGTATCCTCTTGGATGTTGTTCACATTCTTCACTCTGTCCTTTCTGTGTGGGAAATCCTTGTATAGGTGATCTTCCTTACATCCCCAACATTGGATCGTGGTCTTCCCCTTTTTCCCAAGGAGTCTTCCTTCTTGAGATCCTCCTTAGCATACTGATCTTGATGATTTCTGTTAGGCTCATTCCTATTTAAGGGAGGTTTGAATCCTTTCCTCCTCCGATCAGACTTCACATTCTTCTTGTCCTTCCAATATTTCTGCAATGATTCTCTTCCCTGGCCTTGCTCATACAGGTATTTAGCCTCCCTAATGGCCTCAGTCAAGGTCTTGGATTCATCATACTTGATATTTTCCTTATAGAAGGCTGGAAATCCACTTAGAAATATCTATATATTCACTTTCTCATCACCAATGAACCTGAAATACTTTAACAATCCCAAGAACTTCTTCTGATAGTCTTCCATAGTCATACTTCCCAACCCAAGTTCAAGGAACTCCTGCATTTTCTTGTCATAGAAATGCTCTGAGAGGTACTCCTTCTGGAATTACTGCTTCAATTGTTTCCAAGTGATCCTACTTTCATCAACATGTTCCACTTGCTTCAATTGGTCCCACCACACTATAGATTTCCTATGTAAATGGTAGGTGGCAATCCTGGCTTCCAGGTTTGAAGAATAGTTATGCAACTGAAAATATCTATGGAGACAAAGAAACCATGCTATGACATCATCTTCACTTTCTCTTTCATCATCGAGGGAAGGTGGCTTGAGCTTCCTCAGATCCCCTTGCAAACACTCTACCCCTTGTTTCCTTCTCTAGTGTCTGGCAGGAAACACTTCTGGACTACTTATGGGATCATTCGATGCATAAAATTTCCTTCCTGATTAAGGAGGTGAGTGGTGTCCATGAGCTCTGTTGGCACTTCTGGAATAGCCAACTCTCCCATGATCATCTCTTCTTTCATGACACCTTCCTTCTTCCTGTTGTCTTGAGTTTGATCCCTTCTTCATTTTCCTTTGCAACTGATTTAAGCTCTGCAACACTCAAGCATTTATTTGGATTTTCTCTCTCATCAGTCTCTCGTTGTCTACTTTGTATCTCTGCACTTCCATCTTCAGGCTTCTTTCTATTTCTATTAACATTTCCTTCTCTTCTTTTCCCTTTCGTCCATTAGACTTTGTCTCTACATTATCCGTCCTGGTATTCTGGCCTTCAACCTCCTTTTCATGACAAGAGGATCCCTCTCCTTCTTCCATTTCCTCAATACACATCCTGAGTTGATGTGCTTAAGCCTCTTGATTCTGCAAAATGTGAAAGTGACCATTTTGTTAGAATTATTTGTATGATAGACAAAAAAAAAAATCCAAACCATGCTACAGGTCTCTTTCTTGTTTTTTTTCATGGAGATTATATCCCCATTCTCTGAGAATAACAATGTCCCTTTATCCTTGGTCGACACAGAGTTTCACCCTGCGCAGGTGCTTCCTTCAAACCACATCCTCGGGTGATCTCGACTAGAAACTGCGGCTAAATACTCCCTTAGAACTTTTTTGTTTCGAAGACAACCAAATATGCCCTTAGCCCTCCTTTCCTTATCTCTCGATATGCATATGACCATGGCCATGACCTTGCACTTAGATGAAAAGAACTTGTCTAGAGCTTTGAGACTTCGATACTTTCAACCAGGACCAGATCAATGGTCCTCGTCCTCTCTCAAAATCGAAGATCGAGATCCACTTCGAGACTCCTATCTTCGGGAGTCTCAAATTTTATCACTTGCCTCCTCCCGGAACACCTTTACTTGGAGTTCTTGATTTTTCAACAAGTGTCCTCCCATAGATTAGCGATTGTGAATAGTTTCGGTGCTTCAAGCTTTAGAAGTTTCAAAATTCCCTCCTGCACTTTCTCATGGAGTGATTTTACCCGCAATTGACAATTGTTCGATGTGTGTCCTCTGGAATCGATGGTCAATATATAATCTGGCCTTCAGGATTTTTCGACCATGTTATTGGATAAATCTATAGGTGTGGACACTAACTGATCTCCCTAGATCCAACTAGATTCAGAATAAAACACACCAGAACATGACGCTTTCCTTAAGTTTTAAATATTGAATTTACTAACTAAAGAGGGATAGGTGACATACCATTTAAACACTGCTTCCTCTCGCTATCACCATCCTAGCTTCATTCCAACACTCATATAATGATGAACCTGCAAAAGAAAACAACCAACCAAAGTGATAGTAATAGAATAAACTCAATATAAACCTATGTATGTGATCAAGGAATCATACAATAAAACACAACAAGCTTTATAGGAAAGAATCATATTACTATATCATATTAAATGTGAAAGAGAGATTACAACCATGGCCTTGATGTCATAAGGTCCCTTCCAACTGTTCTTTGTTCCCCACACACTTCTTTCTCCAAGGATTTTGAGACCATGGATCTGATAGCTACTCACAATCTATCTTGACAAAGCAAATCTCAAAGCCACTTTAACCAAGCTAACAATCCCAAGCCAAAAACAACTTAGTCCTTCTCCATGAGAGCTTCTCTCCTTTTATAAGATGAAGAGGATAAGGTGAGGAGGTTAGGATGATCCCAATAAATCATGAAAGCGAGTAAGATCCAAACCATGTGTATGCCACCTCACCATGGAAGTTTCTCCTTCTGGAAGATTCAAGAAAACATTCGTTTTTCCCACATGTAAGCATTCTTGCACCCTGCCTATAGAGAAACCTACGAACCTCTTGCAACCCAAATATGGTGCAGCCTGTGAGAATCAGGCATTCTCACACCCTGCCTATATAGAAACCTACAAACTTCCTTTTTAATAGGGTTTTTACAAAGGAGAATGCAACTTCTTTTCTCGGGAAAAGTTCTTCTCCCTTCTTTCTTTAGGAACTCAGGCCACTGACCCCTCTGAAGACTACAGATAGGTTTACATCATTAATGGTCATAGGGATGATGAAAATAATGTGTAACAGAGAGCGCCCCAAAGTATGAAGTTAGAACAGAATGATAGTTGAAATACTTTTTCGAGTGTATGTAGGGAACAAGGAATAGTCGGTTGGAAACCTACCAACAAACAAGGAAATACAGTACAATAATATATCATCACTGAGGTAGGAATTCCCATACTCAGAATATAAATGACTCAAAGCATAAATGCCAAAATGGGAAGATCTATGTCAAGTAAGACAG
Organism: Picea engelmannii; assembly: GCA_009831015.1. NCBI lineage: Eukaryota > Viridiplantae > Streptophyta > Pinopsida > Pinales > Pinaceae > Picea > Picea engelmannii. The sequence continues at coordinate 88,806 of ML802017.1, forward strand.
GTCATGGCCACCAAACATACACTGTGGATCCATGCCAATATGACTCAAATATGAACATAGCCACCAAAAATACACTGTGGATCTATGTGTTAAAGAATCAAATTTGAACATAGCCATGAGACATACAATGTGGATCTATGCAACAGTACAAACTAAATATACTCCAACACAACTTGAATCTATCAAAAAAGATCCAGGGTCTTCAACTCCACCACTCTATAGTACAAATCTAACCATGTGAATACATGTGTCGAAGTCAAACATGGTAGAAAGCACTTGATTACCGGTTAATGATGAGAACTGTTAACAAGTGTGAGGGAAATCACCATTAATGTAAATGACTCCCAAGGTACACTAGTACAATCCAACAAATGTGAATTAATGAGTTGAAGTCGAACACTCGACAGAATCTCTCGATCAGGGGTCAATAATGAAAACCCACTGTCAAAAGTGAGGAAACCTACCATTGAGGCATGCAAGTTCCAAGGTACCAAATAGTTTCTATGTATAATTCCTGGATAATGAATTGAAGTCAACAAGAAAAGACTCGTCATAGGATAGCCTTAATGTATCCCCCATCAATGACAAGAAATAGGTAACAATATTTGAAGTAGATCAGAGTAACAAGTGATTCAGGACTGACTCAGGGATGGCTGATGCAATAGAAGTCTTAAGGACTACATAAATGGATGATGAAATAGAAGGCTTTTTGGGTTGGACATCTCTTTGAACATATTGACGACACGACAACTATCTTGGAAACACTGACTCACCAATAGGGATCACAAACCGATTTGTAATCTTATAAAGGAGTATGATCAAGAGACAAGTGGATTTTCCAACTGAGACACAAGGTGAGTGAAAGGGTGTCTTTTTCAAAAGTGACTCTTCAATGGAATATAGGTTTAGACATATTTCTTTCCCAATTTTTTCCCCCACCATTTCTGGCGAGTACCTCTTTATTTTTACGCAATCTTGAGGAGGATAACATATGCTTGTCAATTTAAGCTCATCCTTCGGACAATTCCCTCAGAGTATGTTTAACGAACCCTAGGAAGGAGTGACTCGGTCCCACATGGGCCTTTCAATGTTTGTTTTATGAGTCCAAATAAAGAAAACTCAGGGGTTTTTCATATTTATAGAGTCTAAAAACACTTAAAGAGAACTCTCTCGGTTCCTTTTTCGTAAAGTAGTCTGATGAGACCGAAAAATAGATAAGCTATCTCTCAACAGACATTTTCTTCAAATACTTTAACGAGCATGAAAAGAACAATATTACTCGGAAATCTTTTCATGTTTAGAGAGTCTAAAAAGAGCTTAAAGGGAACTCCAGTGGGTTCCTTTTCTGTATAACCTTTACGAGTCCGAAAAAGTGATAAAAATATACTCGATTGCAATCTCACGTATTTACGAGAATGAGAAAGAATAAATACTAAGATCGGTAACTTATTCTCATGTATTTACGAGCATGAGAAATAACAAAGACTAATCTTGGGATTGTTTTCATTTTTCCATAGGCTTTAAAACAAAACGAAACAATGATTGGGATAGATTTTAATTTTTACACAAGCTTAAAAACTAAACAAAACTATGCTTGGACCTAGTTTCATTTTTACACAAGCTTGAACCAGAGGAAACTATGCTTGTGGTAGGTGGTTTCATTTTTACACAAGCTTGAACCAACGTAAAAACTATGCTTGAACTTCCCAACGCATTATCCACAAATTCACATGGTTGGTACTTAGCCCCCAGCTTAAGAAGTTACTGGCTCAACTTCAGTAAGAAGTCTAGAGGCTGAGGTAGGCAAATTCCCCCCAAGCTTCATTTCATCCAATCTGCAAAGGATAATGGAATGAAGCTTCAAATACTAGAGGAAGGAATTGACTCAAATAGAGAGGGGGAAAACTATTTCATTTTTTAACGAGCTTGACACAGAAACAAGAACTATGCTCGTAACCTCTGTTTCATTTTTTAATGAGCTTGACACAGAAACAGGAACTATGCTCGTAACCTCTCTTCTTGATCATGGATTCCAAGAGGACAATGCTCTAAAATGACACCATGTCAAGGGACAAAACTTGGTCATGGCTTCCAAGAGGCCTTCACTGGAAGGAAGAAACACACTCTGGAAGGACACCATGTTTATGGTTGTGACAGGAGTAAAGAGATCATGCTCTAACAACCCTATCGAAGAGATCACCATGTCAACTACTGGATCTAATTCATCAAAATTTGAAACCATGGGCGACAATGCCACATAATTGAAATGTGGTGGGGGAGCTACCGTCTGCATATAAGAACCATTTAGGGAGGCAATCCAGTAGGGGTCAATGAATGAAAGTTGATCAACATCCACAATTCTTCCATCGTGAGGGAAAGATATCACACGAAAAAGAGTGGACACAATATCTTTCATGGCATAGACATAATCCCGCCCAAGAAGTAAAGAGAAATCCAAGGGATATTGGACTACCATGACATCAACGAAGAAAATTTTCCCTCCCAAAGTTATAGGAAACTGAGGAAGGGTCCCTAAAGGTTGACTAGTTCTTCTGTTAAAAGATAATAGATTTTGTGTAACTAGTGCAAGTGGAGGACAACCCAAAGCTTTCCAAGAAAAAGAGGACAAAATACTAATGTATGCACCTTCATCTATCAGTGTCTAAGGAACGTCTGAACCACAAACCTGTATTGTAATATGGAAAGGAATGTGAGAGGGAAAACGAGGTCCAGTTAGCACACCCCAATCAAAATGTATGGCCTCATAACTTGGAGGGGGTTCCATAGGAGAAGGAGGAATAGCGCCCGGCATGGTAGATTATGTATCAACGAGAAAAACATGGGTAGTATCGGGTTTACTCTCTAGAGGGAGAGTAGGATCGACCGATGGAGAGATCAGATTGACCACTTGGGTTTCATTCTCCAAGGGGAGAATGGGGTTGATAGGTGGAAATGTATCAACCACTTTGATTTCACTCTCTGGAGGGAGAGTGGGGTTGACCAATGGTGGGATCGGATCAACCACTATGTCAATTGGTTTAACTAAGGATGTGACTAGATAGACAACATGATCAACTAGATTGACTGATGAAGGGGTTGGATTGATCATTCCATCAACTATAGGTGGGTTGAGAGAAAGCTTGTGATAAGCAGCTGGAAGTTGAGGCTATGAAACAGTCATGTCTTCCAGGAATTTTGAGGATTCTTCCATATGAGGGCAAAGATGAGTTATATGACTCCCTTTGCATAACATACACGAGAACTTAGCTCTACTTTTCTTCTTCCCAACTATATCGTGACTAGTTGATGGGAAGTCATCAGCATGTTGTTCAGAGGCTAACGACATGGGTTGGTGAGGATGTGTAGACCATCCTTCTATAACCTTGGATAGACCAGGGCATTCCTTAAGAATATGTCTACCTTTACAAAGCCTACAAGGGTACCTGGGATTATGAGTTGTTTGAGTGAACTTGACATCATCAACACTCCCAACACGATTAACAATAACTGGTTTCTTTTCAACATGTTTGACAGTGGTTGGAGGTTTTGATCCTTGTTTATCTTTCTTCTTCTTAATATTTATTTTCTTCTTCTTCTTATTCACCGGGTTACTAGATTCAAAACTTTCACTCGATGAAGAAGATGAAACAGAAGGTGACCTTGCAAGTGAAGAAGGCAAAGAAGACCTTACTGGTGAAGAAGGTAAAGGATCAACATGAGGTTGATGTTCTTGGGGGGAAGTTCTTGCGACTGAAGAACTAACTGCATTCAGGATTACCTGAGTGGAAAACAACCATACCGGTAATCCAATTGTGAGACCCGGAATGCTCAAAGTAGTAATATGAGGAGGACCAATGTTTCCATAATAAGGAAAAAAAAAGGTTCCCCTGGAGAAGGGGTTCCTTCATTGGTCATTCCGGGAATTGATGCCATTAAATAAATATCCAATCTAGAGTCCTCTAGGGAAAACAAACATCACATGCCAAAAATCTAGTAAGCAAGCAAGCAAACAAAACCTTCTCACAATGAACGCACTAGTTGGTGATGAAATCCAACGTCGCAAGAACAATGTAAGAATGGGTTGATATAGAGTGGGTGGAAAAGTTACGTTGATGACCTACTTAATGAACTTACACCCTGGTGCAAGATCCCACACATAATCGTGGGTATACCCTCCAAGGAGCCCAATTGAGTTTGGACAACATCTATTTCAGGTACCATGAAGACTTTCCCCTCCATAGTCACCTTATGTAAAGACCCTAAATATATAGGCCACTAAGGTTACCAATCACTACAATGATGCCTGGGGAAATAGTTGACAGTCCGATCCATGTGCAAGGGCAGGGTATCTAGCCTAAAATCAAATTGAAAGGCTTCCACTCATCATTGTGGGTATACCTCTCAAGCGACCCCCATAATACACGTAATCTCTACACCAATACCAACAAAGCAGGGTGAGTAACTCTGCCAGTCTCAATGGGACCTCATGATTGACCCTTCTGTGAGAAGGGCCTCCTAGGAGAAAATGTAGTAAGTGGATTTAACTCTCCCTATCACAAGATACTATGTTTGTTTGCATCTTTGGAAATTTATCTTTCACACCTATTCCACAGCCCTACGACTAATCTAATGTAGGTTTGCTACCAGAAAAGATAAAAATGTCTAATCAATTTTTATAAGCGCTTTATTTTATGGCTATTGTTACTCAAAAGGAAAATGGCATGGACAATATGGTGTTTCAACCGACTCGAACGTTATGCAAAGAGATGAAGATGCAATCTTTTCATTTCGATGAAAGCTATGCTACAAGAAGGAGAAAACATTTATCATTCCCAGATGCACAATGTCCCAAAATCTTAAAACTCATCAATATCAAGAATCTCAAGAAATGAGAAAAAGGTACTGTACACCAATGCACGATTCGAAATTTAAGACCGAAAAATGCCAAGAATCATGCAATTTCGCTACTTCAAATGCAAGGATGCCCCCAATCTAATATAAAGCAAGAAATAAAATCTTTTTGTTTCAAAATTTTCACTAAAAGCAATAATGAACTTTGTTAAAACAAAGAAACCCAAACTAAAGGTTTTCTTTTAAAGCGAACTATTAAGAAGAAATCTAATCTTTCCCTAAACAATTCTAAAGAAAACAAACGCTTTGTAATTGAAAGATACTCAAATCAAGAGACTAATCCTTCAAAACCAAACAAAGCCAATGTGGCTAAAAGTAACTCAAATAATGTCAAGCATACTGTAAACAGATCAATATAGGCTCCAAAAGCTCAATCCATCTAATCAAAGAAAAATGGGGTCACCAAAAGATGACAAGACCCAATCCAAAAAAGTTTACAAACGATTTCGCAGCTTAGCAGTAGAGTACAATGTGAGAATTAGGTATTCTCGCAAGCTAGACACTGGTAGGGTGCGAGAAGTTCGCACTGAATCTAATAGCAGGGTGCGAAAATCGGTGTTTTTCACAGGCTGTAGAGAGGTAAAGTGTGAGAATGTCTGTAATCAAAGAAAATTTTGAAACAGGATAGGGAATCTAAGTGAACTTCTAGGTCCAGAGATTCTATAAGGCTCTCCTACAGACTTAGAAACCAGAAAAAAAGAAATCAAAGTAAGGGAAACTAGACTAACAAGGAAACAATCTGTTCCCTAGTGGAGTCACCAATTTTGTTATTGGATAAATCGGTAGGTGCGGACACTAACTGATCTCCCTAGATCCACCTAGATCTAGAACAAAACACACCAAAACATGACGCTTTCCTTAAGTTTTAAATATTGAATTTACTAACTAAAGAGGGATAGGTGACATACAATTTAAACGTCGCTTCCTCTCGCTATCGCCATCCTAGCCTCGTTCCAACACTCATACAATGATGAACCTGCAAAATAATGCAACCAAACAAAGTGATAGTAATAACATAAACTCACTATAAACCTATGTATGTGATCAAGGAATCATACAATAAAACACAACAAGCTTTATAGGAAAGACTCATATTACTATATCATATTAAATGTGAAAGAGAGATTACAACCATGGCCTTGATTTCATAAGGTCCCTTCCAACTGTCCTTTGTTCCCCACACACTTCTTGCTCCAAGTATTTTGAGACCATGGATCTGATAGCTACTCACAATCTATCTTGACAAAGCAAATCTCAAAGCCACTCTAACCAAGTTAACAATCCCAAGCCAAAAACAACTTAGCCCTTCTCCATGAGAGCTCCTCTCCTTTTATAATATGAAGAGGATAAGGTGAGGAGGTTAGGATGATCCCACTAAATCATGAAAGCGAGTAAGATCCAAACCATTCAGATGCCACCTCACCATGGAAGTTTCTCCTTCTAGAAGATTCAAGAAAACGCTCGTTTTTCCCATGTGTAAGCATTCTCGCACCCTGCCTATAGAGAAACCTGCGAACCTCTCACAACCCAGATACGGTGCATCCTACGAGAATCAGGCATTCTCACACCCTGCCTATATAGCAACCTACGAACTTCCTTTTTAATAGGGTTTTTACAAAGGAGAATGCAACTTCTTTTCTCAGAAAAAGTTTTTTTCCCTTCTTTCTTCAGGAACTCAGGCCACTGACCCCTCTAAAGACTACATATAGGTTTACATCATTAAGGGTCATAGGGATGATGAAAATAATGTGTAACATACCCAACACAGCCTATCACATTCTTCCCTTCTAGAATTCCCGGTCTTCCGGATTGCACGATCTGTCACCATGTGGCGAAACACTGGAAGCGAACACGTGGCCCAATTAGGTAGGTGAAATGTGTCACGTTCTAATCATCTTTTCAATGTTCCAAATGTCCAAATATTACTAAAATGTGGCACACATCCCATGTGTCCATTTCATCCTAGGTGACATCATCATGCCTCATCACTTTGTCTCTTTGGGCTTCGGGAGTTTTCAAAATAGCACACTTCCAATTCTCCTGAACTCTGAATTCCCAAAATGGCCAATATTTTACCATGTGTCCTTCCAGATCAGATGACCAAGATTCACTCTAGGTGTCCACCCAGATTCCATGGATATGCTCCATGTGTCATCCTCAATTTGACGACTATGATTTCTTCAGGGCTTCGGACTTTGGAGATCTCAAACTTCAATGTTTTTCCTTGAAAATATTTTTATCTAGAGTTCATGATATTCTGACATGTGTCCCCTATGGATCGATGACCACAATTCCTTCAGGACTCTGGACTCCAAAAATATAAAATCTTAAACTTATTTGGCTCCACTAGCTTTTATCCGAAGTCATGGATCTGGTGACATGCGGATCTTGGTAGATCAATGGTTGAGGTCTTCTCGGGTGATTGGACGATCGAGATTTACTCCAGCTCTCTGGGCTTCGAGAGTCTCAAATCTCAACCGAAACCTTTTGAACATATTCTTCCAGAGTTATTAATCTGTTGACATGTAACCTCTTGGCGATTTATGGTCAAGATCTACTTGGGACGATCCGACAGTCGACGTTTTAATTCGGGTCTCCGTCTCTCCGGACTTCGGGAGTTTCAAAACACAACTTTTCTTCACTCTCTCTTTCCTATAGTGATTTCACCCTGAGCACACGATCGATTGACGTGTTTACTCCTATGGATTGATGGTCCCTAGCTACTTCGGTTATTAGGAGTTTCGATCTTCGATCCCTAACCCATCACATCACTGCATGCCTTTCAATTTGTGGGGGCATGCATCAACAGTTTTGGAGTAACCCATTTCTCGCCCCGCAATTCTCCTGATGTTGACATGTAACCCCCCAGGGAAACCATGGTTTCGATTGCGGGACCTCCTTGGGAAATTATCTCTCATGCAACTTGATTCCCTACAATGCCTGCTGGCCATTGATCTCTCTCTCCAAGGGGATCCGACGATCGCGACCTTTAACTTGCTTCCTTTTCATCAGACGACAGTTGTTTACATGTCCTCTGATCCAATGATCCCAAATCTCCTTGATCCTATGGTGGTGATCACTCCTTAATTAAAAAGGAATGGTCACGATCCTTCGAACGCTCATAGAGGTTCTATGACATTCTGTCTCCTGCGTAGCTTCTACAACACCATTCCTCCTAATCTTTTCAAATTCATGGTCAGAGTTCGATATTGACCATGAGATTTTGACAAGCAAACCTAGCCCATACAGGCCTGGTGTTTCAACCAGAATATCTAATACCAATCTGTAACATACCCAGCCACCCACAGGATGGGTATGCTACCTGCAATCCTTCCCTAAGACTTCTTTCTCTTTTTGATAACTTCTTTAGTTATTAAGGATGAATATGAGAAAAAATTTAATCACATGCAGTGCAATATCCAACAAGCATGCGTAATATCAATATTATGTTAAATAATAATTAAATATACACAATGGAAATACATTCATACACATGTAGATGATAACTAAATTACACAGCAGAAATACATTCATACACAGATAGTAATATCACAACAAAGAGCACTTATCTTTAAGTAAGGTGACATCGACTGGCTGTAGACCAAGGAATTTCCACCCAACCGTAGACATAGTTGCTCCAAATATCAACAGTAGTGTCACCCCCGAGCCAGGGATATGAATCCACAAGGATGGTTCCAGAATGTAATTGGGTTCCCAAACCTATTAGATCTTAGGCTCTCACAGGTTTCCCAACACCACAACAATCCAAGTACCCAACTCTCTTCTACCTAGCTTATGCCACCTTAGAGAATGGACCTCCACCCTTCTCTACCATACAGTCCCTCAGGGATTCCTTCTCCTTCCTGCCAAGGCTTCCAGAATGGCTGGTCCAGAATCTCAATGTTGGAACTCTCAGGACTCACAGTTGTGAGAAAAACAGGGCACTGGACAATATATTTCAGACATGCAGGCCCCAGGTCATTACTGGATCACACCAGTGACCACTACAACCAACGATCCCATAGTTAGTTCTTCAATAGATATGTTTCCTTTCACTTTTCCAACCAAGACACAGGTGAGGATGGGTCAATGAATGGGTTTGTGAGTGCATGGGAGTATGTGAGGAAGGAACGAGTGAGTGAATGGGAAAACAATGCACAAGTCATCATACGAACCCTTCCATTTAACCAGAGGTGGGTTTAAGTAACCTCATGGGGAAAAAAAGAACCTCGTGGCCTTCCCCAATAAGTTCATGTAATGGATACCCTCCCTTAGACAAAAGGGGTAATAAGAAAATAGGAATAACACTTAGTCCCTCAAGATCCCTCTCTTGTGGAATCATAGCCCCCTATAGCTTTAGTCCTTGTTCGTTTAGCAGCCAGCGATGTGTTTATTATTATTAATGACCAAAACATTACATTTCTTGGGCATACTAGGTCTTTAATAATTGTTTGGGCACTCAGACCTCTCAGCATTGTAACAATACATTTATTTAAAATGGCGGTTCAAAACCTAGGGTGTTACAAGTAGTAATTAAATAATGACAGTTGTAATAACATCCAGAAATTGCACTTGAATAGATAACATAACACGATATTGTGAAGTTCTGAAATGATAGCACTTGCCTCATACAATTTCTAGATATATGTCAATTGGAAAATAAACTCTGATAGGCTACCAATGCTAATTGTAGAAACAACAAAATAAACTAATGGCAAAAGTAGTAAAATATTCAGAAAAGTATTTAGAAAGGAAATTTAATGCACACTTTCATCTTGGTTGATTGTACCTTTCCTTATACAATTTATGGATTGATTTAAGTGGTCAAACAAGTTTGGATAGGCTACAAAATCCTGGTTGTAGCAGTGATTATAACAACAACAACTCAATGGTTAGTATTCATAGACAAGGTTAGCAAGTTAGTTTAAGTTATTAGAGTATTAGGTAGAGATATTGAGTTTGAAGTTTGATGATTCTTGTCAAGAAGCAATGGTTGAAGACTAGTTCCTTTTATCGGTAAATGGATTCAGTGTGGGTTGGTCCTTCTATGGTTGCAAATTAATGACGATGAAAAAAAGTCTAAGAGGGAAAAAGTATAGGGGAAGTAGTAACTTAGTTCCTCCTAGACTTTGACCTCATGAGACAAAATGCTAGGGTGTAGTCAATTCTCGGCCATAGCGCCTTTCACTCCTTAGCCTTTTTATGGAACAAAACTTATGAAACAATAACCAAGTACAAAACCCTTAGAGTGATAGAAATTTAAGGCTCTAGGGTTTCACTAGTTACTAGATCAATTTAGTGAAAGATTGTCAAATAAAAAGTAAGAAAGTAGCAACTTAAGTTTCTTACTTCAAGCATTAAATACACCATACAATTTCATAATATTGTATGAGAAAATAAAAACATACTTTAAACCATTCAATAGATGACAAAATGAAAATTCTACTTACTTGCACCAACAATAATCATGAGTATACCATGCAAGATCACCATAAAACTCCAAAAATTGATCCAAGTTTTAAATACAAGCCTTAAACAAGAGTGGCCCCTCACAATTTCATCTGATAAACCTAATAGGTCACAAATTTTAGACCTATTTTCTCCAAGTAAAATGAAAATGAATGTCACTTTCTACTTATTTATACAAAATTCAACCTAAAATTAATTTCAATTCATAATTATTGGGCCGACCTAGCAAGTTTTTTACACAAATTAAATATGGACAAAATAAAATTAATTTTGATCTAGAAACACCTCCAAGGGTGTCGTTGAGCCCTAAATGTGAAACGTTAATACATAAACGTGGGGCACTTGGCACGTTAAGGCATAAATTTTCCATGTCAGGTAAAATTCACTGACCTCTTTATGTGTATATGAACTGTGTAGGCTACTATGTTCTTGGTTTTTCTTTTTATATTTTTTCTGAATAGGGTATAATGGTGAGTAGTACATTTCATCATATGTTGAATTTTGACCTATTATTGCGAAATCTACACTTTCCCAAAGCCTAAAGGAAAGTAGGCTTAGATTGACATAACACAGAGGTATTCCTATCACTGTAACCCCAATAGGGTACCTCTTTCTCCTTAGGAGAAGGATAAATCCACTCCAAGGGAGACGTCCCAAGACATAGGGGGTTTGAGGAAATGGAAGAGGTAAGGATAACCACCCCTCTCTCTAGGTCACTCAAAACTGACTTAAGTCTTGTTGGATGAAGAAAAGGAGAATAAAGTGTACCTTCCCCTTACCAATAAAACAACAAAAGTTATGGAAGAAACAAGTGATGATGAATGATTCAAAAAGACTTCAATTTTATAGATATGAATGCTAACAATCAATGTATGAAGCAAGTGATAGATATATAGAAGTAGTAATTAATTAATGACAATTTTGATAACATCTAGAAAATGCACTTGAATAGGAAATATAACAAGATATTGTGAAGTATTGAAATGATAACACTTGTCTCATACAATTTCTAGATATATGTCAATTAGAAAATAAACTCTAATAGGTTGTCATTGATAATTGTAACAACAACAAAATAAATTAATGTCAACAATAATAAAATTTTCATAAACGTATTTAGAAAGGAAATTTTATGCACACTTTAGTCTTGGTTGACTGTACCTTGACTTATACAATTTATAGATTGATTTAAGTGGTCAAACAAGTCTGGATAGCCTGCAAAATGATGGTTGTAGCAACGACTATATAAGCAACAACTTAGTGGTTAGTATTCCTAGACTAGGTTAGAAAGTTAGTTTAGGTTAGTAGGGTATTACGTAGAGAGATTGAGTTTGAAGTTTGATGATTCTTGTTAAGAAACAAGGGTTTAATACTAGTGTCTTTTAGGGGTAAATGGAGTCAATGTGGGCAGCTCCTTCTAAGGATGCAAATTAATGATGATGCACAAAATTCTAAGAGGTAAAAAGTATATGAGAAATAGTAACTTAAGTCCTCCTAGAATTTGACCTCAAGAGACAAAATGATAGGGTGTAGGCAATTCTAGCCCATAGAGCCTTGCTCTCCTTATCCATTTTATGGAGTAAAAATTATTCAACAATAACCAAGTACAAAACCCTTAGAGTGCTAGAAATTTAGATCTCTAGGGTTTCACTAGTTACTAGATAAATTTAGAGAAAGCTTGGCAAATAAAAAGTAAGAAAGTAGAAACTTAAGTTTCTTACTTCAAGCATTAAATACACCATTCAATTCCATAATCTTGTATCAAAAAATAAAAACATACCTTAAACCATTCAATAGATAACAAAATCCAGATTCTACTTACTTGCACCAATAATAATCATGAGTATACCATGCAAGATCACCATAAAACACCAAAAAATGATCCAAGTTGCAAATACAATCCTTAAACAAGAGTGGTGCCTCACAATTTCAACCAATAACCCTAATAAGGTGAAAATTGCAGACCTCTTGTCTCCAAGGACAAGTTATGATGAAAATTAATTTCACTTTCTGCTTATTTATACAAAATTTAACCTAAAATTAATTTTGGTTCATAATAACTTGACTGACTTGGCTAGTTTTTTACAAAAATTAAATATGGAAAAAAACATTATTTTTCATCTAGAAACAACTCCAAGGGTGACACTGATCCCTAAATGTGGAACGTTGAGCCAAAAAAGTGGGGTGCTTGGCCTCTAGAAGCCCCAAATTATTCCCACACGTGCCACCAAGCTCACAAATGCCTCCAAAAATGAAACCCTATCTCTCAATGACGTCTAGGGCTATGATGGAAACGTTCAGGGCCCTCAAGAGATAACCTCCATGTGGGAAGAACAAGGTCCCCTGGGTCTAGGTCTAGGAGGGTGCCTCCAAAATAAATGTCCTTCTTTCTCCCAGTACAAGTCTTCAATTTCTTCTTACCCCTAGTTTGGGGTTCAACATCCATCTGTGGGATTTAAGCCCCATGAAGGTCCGAGCTAATCATCCCCTCATGTGTACCTGTCCACCAGGAAAGGTCCTGCAACAAAAACAAGTATGCCCTCTAGGGGTTCATAAGTCATAGGGATCATAGCATGTAAATCATATCCAACAATTAAATTACCTAAACATGTGCATTAGGCCCCCCTTAAGCCAAACAAATTATTAAAGACATTATGCAATTTGACAAGTTAGGTTTGGAGAAGGTGTCAGGGTGTCCTATTGGGATAACCTCTCTTAAGTTTGGGGTGTTTCCCAGGTGGGATCTAGTTCAAGTCATGTAAGTGTATGAGGTGGCATGTGGTAATTATTTGGGCATTGGGTGCATATAATAATAGGGAAATGTAAAGTCTTATTTGTGGGTGCCTTTGTAGAGGGTGAGTTGCACATTGTCATAAATGAAATTTTTTCTTATCCCATCATTTCCTTTTACTCTTAACTTTTTTTTTTTTTGATATTTTTCTCTTGTGCTTCAAGGGAATAGTTGAAGGACAATGTCCTATCTTGATGACTATAAGTGACAACATTATCCACAAACATTTCACGGAAATGAGAAGGTTGTCTCGTGATGAGACCCCCTTTCTCTTGGTTATGCCACCAAGAGACACTACCCTGGTTTGGTGACCAGATATGTGGTATTGTCATACCACTACATTCCCATGGTCATAATAGGTCAGCTCGTGATGAGACCTCTTATCCATAAACTAGTTACTTGGGTGTTTATTTTTATCTTATGGGTTCCCTTTTCTTACTGAAAATATTTTCATTGCTTTCTCAAGGATCCCCGGGAAAAGAATCTCGAAGGTTTCAAAATTGGATTTTAACTCTTGCCAACTAATTTTACCCTCTGGGCCTTTATCCCCTTCTTCCCTTAAGGTAAGGTATAAACCTTCCTAGTGTATCCAATCCCAATGCCCAAACAAGGATAGGGGAGATGGAAGGAATAAATATGGAAAGTGGTAAGTATGGGGGGAATGAATAATGAATTTTCATAGATCCACCGAATAATAACCCATCCTAAAGGGAAATCAACTTACTAGGGCACCATGTCACCCTTCCATGTATGAACGAGGAAAAGAGAACAATTTCCAAAAAAATGTCATGAAATAAAGAAGGATTCAATAGAACATGTTCAAGTGCTTCAAAAATCAGAGTGATACATACCATGATACTCGAACTCATTACCTCATGGAGAAATACTCACCACTACTCCAGGACTGGGCTGGTGTGATGGATACCACTATTGGTGATATGTGGACTACACTGAATAAAACAGGGGCCCTACGGGTCCATGCTTAAGTCATTTGGCTATTGGTACTCCATGTCCAGGGCCTGTGGGCCTCAAGACATGATCTCCTTAGTTTTCCCTAGTGTTGTGCCTCATTTTTCACCTAAATGAGAAAAACAAAGGTGCTTACAAGCTTAGTTGGGTTAGCTAAGAAATACAATAGTAAAGGAAAGGGTTAGAAGAATAAACATAAAAGACTAAGCTAAGAACTAAACTAGGAAAGGAAAAAACAATTAAACTATTGTGCATAGAGACATAAGAACAACAAACAAACAAGACTCATGTCACCAATGTAAAGGATTGTATTAGTGAGAAATAAAATACCAAAGAGAAAGGGGACTTTGGGTCCCTTATTCCTCCAAGGGAGGGCTCTTGGACCCCCAAGATTGAGCTCTTCTTACAACTTGAAAACTTGAAAGAAATGGTGAAAGAATCCCAAGCTAACCCACTTAAGAGGTGATGTGGATTGCCCAAATGGAATGGTGCTAGTATGCTCTTGATGAGAAAAGAGGTTTCCCCAAGAGAATAGCAACAACATAACCTTGCAAATGAATTCCTTGAAAATGTAGTGCACCCATGGCCATGTTTTATAGCACCACATTGAGGTATTGTGCAACCAACTTTTAGTGTGAAAAAGGGTTGTTTAGGGCACCTTTAGGTCTTTGACCAGCCACCCAGCTAGATCTAGTCGATATTTAGATGTCAAATTGACTTGGAAGCTGAACCAAAAGTGGGTGGGAGGTCGACCAACATCATAAATGCGTCGTTCTCAGGTGTGCACGCCTTTTAGCGTCCACAGTTGTGCATCATCCACATGTGCACTTTTCTTGCATTTATTGATGGCGCATATGCGTGCGTGCCATGTATAGTCATAGAGAATCTTGATTTTATAACTGGTTGTATAGTTTTGGACCTTTTGGAAATCATTTTTTTGTAATTTTGGTTCGTGGGTGAACTCATAGCTATTTGAAGATGCTAGATTCCTGTAACCATTTGCGAATGAAATTTCAGTGATAACATATGCCCCCTGATGGATGAGGTTAGGAGCATATGGATAGATGAAATTCATCAATGTTTCTTCTATTGAGAGTATCGTTGTAAGAACGAGTGATAGCGAGAGTATCAAGAGTGACCCATTGGAGGGAGAAGGGAACCTGTAGGACCCAACCTTTAGCAAGGTGTGGAAAATAAATTGTGTAGAAACGATGTAGGCATGTCCCATGCTCATGTCATGTAACTCAAAAAAGGGTGTTGTACAATAACTAAAACTATGTGTTGATGTAGACAATTGCAGTGCCCTTGGGGGTAGTTTTGATAAAGGAAGAGGGCAATTATAATGAGGAAAAATACTCTGAATAATAGGCAATGACACCTGTAAGAAGTATCATGGATTCTGTGGGCATTGATAGCCCAACAATGTTCAAAGGTCTTTGGAAAATATAAAAAAAGACTGCAATAGTCAGAAACTAAGACCCACCATAACATGAGAAAGTGTTGAAGTCGAATGTTATGGGGGTCAATGACAACAGAGAAAAATGATGGTTCTCCCTATGTCATCTGAGACTCCTCATTGTGAAGGTAATGAGAGTCAAGATACTATCTCCCTTCTAGAAATTTTGTTGATGTCGACAAAAAGGGAGGCGTGACTCCAATAAGAAAAGGGCTTCGTGAAATCCATTAGGTGAGGTCAGAAACTGAGGAGGTACATGGACGAAGTCAAGATGCATGGAGACTCAAGACTGCCCTTGGTTGGGAATATATGCGAAGTATAAGTGGTTGCAACCGTTCAACTAGGTCGAGTGTCAGGGGGACAACGAGACATGGGATAAGTTGTGCCAGAGGCGGGGCAAAGTGAACAAACTTAGAGAGCAGAGGTAGCTGGCCTATGGGATACTCAGATTTTATGGACAATGTCAACAAGAGTAGGTGATAAGGAATTCCCCAACCAAGGGTGACATG
Source organism: Picea engelmannii (assembly GCA_009831015.1). Lineage (NCBI taxonomy): Eukaryota > Viridiplantae > Streptophyta > Pinopsida > Pinales > Pinaceae > Picea > Picea engelmannii. The sequence continues at coordinate 104,911 of ML802017.1, forward strand.
GGTTTCATTTTCCAAAAAGGAATAAGGTCGCCAAAGGTGACTACAAAAAACTATGTAAGAGGCTGGAAATAAAGGCTTAATTACAAAAATAATTAAAAAACTAGTGGGGATAATAATGAAGATACAGAAATGGGTGCCCTAGTGTAAGATGGCTTGGCTTGAGGATGGCACAAGTTGGTTAAAAAACAAGTGGAGGGTTGGGGCCCCATAGGCAGGTTTCTCTAGTAGGGAAATGTATGGAGGGAAATCTAAACATGGGAAAACTGACGATAGATAAAATGGATGGTAAATGATGCTGAAAGAGTGCATTCAAAATAAATCCGTGAGGAAGTGCCCTGGGAGTCCATTGGGTAGGCTAGAAAAATGAGGAGAAGGAGTATGTGGTTGATTTAGGACATGATGTAAGACTATCGGGACTCCCATCCCTAAAGGTTGAAGTAGCATGAGTGTCAAAGTACCAAGGGGGGCTATGAATGGGAAAAATCATGTGGGGGAGAGTGCTACTAGGTGACGGTACCCAAAATGCAGTGGAGGTGACAGTACTGCAGAGCCGGATATAGGGACCCTAAAGGAAAATTTTAGAGGGTGTGACTGGAGATGCAATTGAGATTCAGAGGGAATGATTACATGCCAGTGTCGATTATATACTTGAAGGGGTCGCGCTAGTGTGTGATGACCAAGTACCTGCACACATGACAACCAAATACCCGACGTGAACAATATCTGAAGATAATCGAACATATAATCATTTATTTCATAATTTTGAACATAAGCACGCGTACCTGAACGAGGTATGGAAAAATCACTTCCCGGGGGATAAGGATGAAAAATGGCATAGGCACTATCTTGATGTAGATGACGGGGTGTTGATCCCATGGCTGAAGACGGATCAAAAAATGGACGCTCGGAGCTCCCAGAATTGAGTCTGGATGTTTGGCAAAAAGGGCCTATATATAGCTGTGGGCCCCACATTGCCACCTCATTTGTACTTTCTGCTATAGTGGTTAGAGAGGAGATTGCAAAGAAAATTCAGAGATTCGAGGAGTGCGAGGAAGCCTATCTGGGAGGTGTGAGAGTCAGGTTAATGGTCTCATCCTCCTGTACAGTAGTTAGGTGTCAATTTTTGGGTAGGACCGTACAAATGGTCGTACAATGGATTTTTAGGATTGTGGCCCCCCAAGTGTGTGGGCGATCGATGGTGATCGATGCACGAATGCACAGTTGTAATGGGCACAACCATGCAGGGGGGGCACGCTATTTGGGAAAACAAGCATGCATGGGGTGCGTGCCTTTCCAAAACATAGCCGTGCATATGTGCGCGACTGTGTTGCTGACAGTTGTGCATGAGTGTTTAACTGTGTATTGAAAAGGTGCGCACTAAATTCACACCTGTGGGTTTAATAGGCACACATACATGCACACCTGTGGGGTAAATAAGTGTGCATGGTTGTGCGCCTATGGGGAAAACAATCGTGACTTTGAGGCAAAGCTGAGGGCGAGAAAACTTATCTTCCCTTTTTTGGGAGATTTTGGTGTTTTTGTGATGGCTGATCGAGTATTGTATATGTGGATGCAGGTGATCATTTGGGACGATGTCGATCCATTGGAGAGAGAGGGACTAGGCATGACTAAGGGAGGCCATGAGGGATGAGGAGCCGGTGGTTTGTGGTGCTTTGGCGGCCTCTGGGCTGTTGAATTTTTTTGAGTGCCCACTATTGAGGGCACAGGAGTATCTGCTGCAATTCCTGATCTTGATGTGGAGTCCAGAGTTGCAGTGTTTTATTGTGTGTGGGGAGAACTTGGAATTCTTTGTTGAGGAGGATGTTTATTTTCTAACTGGGCTCCCTTTTCGGGGAACCCTGTTGTCGTCCAAGCCGGTGGTAGTTGGAGAGGGGAAGTTGGCTACCCTTTCCCGGACATATTGCTTGAGAGATGATTTATGTCTAGGTCAGTGGTGAGGATTGGGGTGATGGATTCCCTAGTACATCATTGAATGGAAGCGATGGTTGTGAGAGTGTATGGGTTGCTCGCGACTCAGCGTATTAGTGGTGGCCAGTCGAGGATCATGCAACGGGCATGATGGGCTGAGAATTTTGCTTGGGGATTGATGCTACATGCCAAGATGGTGGAACAACTCACCAAGTGTCAAGTGGTGGTCTCAGGGGATTTTTCCTTTGGATCTATCCTAGTGGCTTGGTTTTTATATAGGGTGTCAATGTTGCACCCGAGAGTTTTGTTAGACCCGCCGGGAGTGCGAGAGCCGGGACTGCGGCGGTGACGATTTTGGTTCGTCATGGGGGTGGGGAGGGTGGCCACTACTTCATGACCGAGGTTGTACAGATGTGGCATCAAATGCCACAAATCATATTGCAGTTTCCATACAGTGGGCTAGATTTCCGTGATGACCCTAATATGATATTACCTCTGGGAGAGGTATTCGATTGTCGAGGTATGATGTGTTGGTTACTGGTTTTGTTGATTTGGTTTTTTTAGATAGTATAGCATATGGTTGATATTTGTATGGATGTTGATGCTATCATGTATTTGTTTTTGTAGATGTGGGACCGCGTGGACGAGAGGTCGAGCTGATTAGAGCGCCAGCCCGCCAGGGACCTGTGAGACCACCGTGGGGAGAGTTGCGAGTAGGGGAGAGGTGACGTTCAGAGGATGTTGGGGCGAGGCCCCGTGATGATGATAGAGTGTCCCAGAGACACCGTTATGATGACCCCGGGGCAGGGCTGTCACATGCTCCTTCGGCTGAGGTCGGGGGAGAGTTTGATGATTTCTGCCGCCAACTAGAGGTGGTTTTACAGGGAGTGCCCGAGAGGATGTGGGTGAAGATCCAGGATGAGGGGTTCCTGGAGCAGTTTTTTTGGCTGTCGATGGAGTCACAGACCTTGATCCACAGAGAAACTGTAGCTGGAATTGCGATGACTGGACGATTGCCTCCAGGACCTGAGGGACTTGGAGCTGGTGGGGTACCTCTGCCAGAGGGAGGACCTGGTGCTGGAGCACTAGAGGTGCCCTGAGGGCTGTTAGATATGTAGCTGTGTATTTGATATAGGTTGGTGAGCCCATTTTGTATAGTTGTGACATCCGGTTTTGTATTTTGATGCAGGAGCATCTCTCCACGTCAGCCAGCCAGCCAGCCAGCCGCGTCAGTGCACATGCATTCAAAGTTGAAGAGAGGCGCAACCTCATTTAAAATTTGAAATTGAATGTAATTAATGTTTTAGGATGGTGAGCCATGGAAGTTGTTCCTTTGTGCAGGCTGTAGATAAGATCGGATTTAATGCTATATCGGTTGAGATCTAGACCCAGATGCTTGACTAGACAACCATTTATTGTAATTGAATAGGGTAGGTATACCTGGAGGGAAGCGCTCGATGAGCCCCTCAGGTAAAAGAGATTTTTAGATCTCATTTTGGTAGGGAAAAAGAGGTTAGATGAGTGAGATGAGAGTTGTAATAGTTGGGAGAGAAGATCCAGAGAGAGCTTGAGAACACCATTGTAATTACAGGCATTTGCCATTGTTAATATAAATAGAAGCAGTTTTTCCTGCATGATATTCTACGTTATATGGATGTCTGTGTGTGTTATATCATATGTTGTGAATGTGTGTGTTAGTGAATTTTCAGGGAGTGTGTTTGATTTCAGGTGAAGGTCTTTGAGGCTTCACACCAGGAGGGTGTGACAGAACGCTACGGGTTCTGAGAGTCATGCAAAGAGGATGCACTTCTGAACTCTGCGGGGTCAGACAAAGATGTGCTGAGGCACAGGACTGAAATCAACAACTTAGAGGAAGAATACCTCAAGGTTGTTGAATACCTTGGAGGTAAGGCTGTGTGAGAGAAACACAGTTGCAGACAAAATTCTGTTGAGGATTTTGTAGAGCTCTACCAAGTGGGCATTGAGCGTGTGTACAGTGGTGCACAGAGGAAGGACTCTGTTGTGAGTTTGAGGAAGACTAGAATCACTAAGGATTCTATGAGAGCTCTTCCAGGTGGGAATTGAGCAGGTACATAGGTGCATAGGATAAAGGAGGCAGAACTGATGAACGTTCTATGGAAGAGATACTCTTCTAGGAGGGCATCGAGTTAGTGGGCATGCAAGCATAGAAAAGGAAGAGAACTCTTTGAGTTCTGGAACTAGACGAAGTATCCATTGAAGGATCTTTGTGGGCTTACTGAACACCCTGAAGGCTCAACAAAGGGTTTCTAGAATAGAAGGAAAACCTCAGGAGAGAGAGTGCTTTCACACACATAGTCGAGCTGCAAAGAGTGCAGAGGCTGAAGAACTCACTGGAGGAGTTCGGAGTTTATAAAAGCTCAGGAGGAACAACGTTCTTATACACGCAGAGAAGCTCGGGGTTGAGGAGTTTGCAGAGGAGAAAAGAAGCAAAGGTCAAGGCCTTTGGAAGACCTGGAATTATTCCAAGTGCAGAGAAGGAAAGAACATGGGAAGCTCAAGAGGAGAAATGACAGTCATCAGATCAAGTGGAGAAGGAAGAGATCTGGATCATTGAGGAGTTTACGTCCAAGAGAAGCTCAGGAGGAGCCTACAGAAGGAGGAGATTGACAGCCGTCGGATCTCACTCAGAAAACCCGTCAGTCGTTGGATCAGGAGAAGATGCCCAGAGGTTAAGCGCAAGAGTAGGCACGTAGGAGAGAGGATCTGAGCCGTCATATCTGGGAGGAAAATACCGCCAGCCATCAGATTCGGTGAGGAGCGAGGAGGTTACGACTAGGTTCCAAGGAGAAAACCCAGGAGGTTTGAGGACCATTGGATGTTCTCATAGATACCCGACAGCCATCAGATTGGGCAGGAGTTGCATGAGGTTAGCCATAGGGATATCGACACTCAGGAAATTGGGATTCCTAAGGTC
>ML802017.1:172088-193453 GCA_009831015.1 Picea engelmannii
GCTACTCCTGATCCTATTCCCACACAAGAGTTGGATCCACTCCTAGAGCCTATCTGGGCTCAGGATTCTCTTACCAATATCGATTCGTTAGATTTAGTATTTCCTTCTGATGAAGCTATAATCGAAGCAATGACTGGTCCGGACAAACCATGGGAAGATATTCATCACAGATCATACTTCCTCCCAGAGTTACACCGAATCGAGGCAGGCGAGTTCACTATCACCATGACGGGAGGTTAGCCTTGTCCCATTAACCTCTTAGCTACATAGGATATTTATGCTGAGGGAAATATGGAGACTATCACTGCCACAATACCTATCAATATCTCCTGAAACCCTGACATCATGGAGAATGTCTTTGTCGGAGCAGATTGCTCCCCCGAAGAGATTCAAATTTACACAGATCTTTTTAAAGAATTCCGCGATGTTTTTTCTTCGTCTTACGAGGAAATTCCAGGCATCGATCCGAAAATAGTTGAACACGAAATCACTACGTATCCTGATGCTAAGCCTGTTCGACAGAAAATTCGTCCAGTTAATCCTAGGAAAGCAGCAACCATTAAGATGGAGGTTGAGAAATTGCTTAAGGCAGGGTTCATATACCCTATTCACTTGACCCAATGGGTGTCAAACCCCATGCCGGTCGATAAAAAACAAGGCACGATTCATGTCTGTACCGATTTCCGTGATTTGAACAAGGCATGTCCAAAAGATAATTATCCAACCCCATTCATCGACCAGATCATTGATGAGTGCGCTGGTTGTGAAGATTTTTCGTTCATGGATGGTTTCTCGGGCTATAACCAAATCCAAATCAAACCTGAGGACCAACACAAAACAACATTCATTTGTTCGTGAGGTACATTCGCCTATCGAAAAATGCCTTTTGGTCTCAAGAACGCTGGAGCCACTTTCCAGCGGGCCATGTATTTTGCGTTTCATGACCTCAAACATATAGTCGAGGCTTATCTAGATGATTTAGCATCACGCTCTCGCAAGAAAAAAGATCATCCAACACACCTCAGACTAATCTTCAAACACTGTCACTACTTCCGGATTCACTTGAATCTCATTCTGTTGTGAAGAAATTCTACCCTATGGACTAACAAGCTAGGGCTTAAAATTACATGCAGATCATGACCCTTAAGAAATTACTTTTAATCTTCTATCCCAAACCTAAAACCCTTTTTCACATGCAAACATGGAAAGAACCAACTAACCTTTTTATCGACGGTTGGTGTAGATCCTCCGTTGTGTTTTATCCCCTTGCTTCTGCTGCTCCTTCCAAAAAGTGATCCTACAATCAAGACAAAACTACGCATGCATGCTATTGTTCTACTAGAGGGTTAGAGATTAAGCATAAATCGAATAAAACATATAATACTCGTGCATTTGGGATGGGAAAAGTATTTTTTTATTAATCTCAAGATGAATCAACTTACAATGATTATAGAGACCGGCCACCGTTCCTCGATCCTAATCCTAGGCTCCTCCTCTTCTTTTCCCTCCAACTGCTTTGCTTGAATTCTCCTAAAGCTTGAGGAAAGGCTAAAGGGTTGGGACAAAACGGATTCGGCAATTGGGCAGAGTTTCTTTGCTATGATTTTTCCTCCTTTGAATAGTACCCCTACCCCTTCTTTTATAGGCTAGAAGGAGCTAGGGTTTTAGATGAACTCTCGGCCATGCATGGCTGGGAGTTCCAGTTAACTGAACCAAATCTTTTCGTTCCGTCAGAAACTTTCCTGATTTTTTTCTTTGTTAGGTAAATGTGGGCTGTAGTGGGCCAGCCAGCGTTCCAACGCATGTAGTATAAGTCATGCCAGCGTTCCAACGCACCCAGTGATAGGTTAGGGCGCGGGTTACTTAATTTAGGAGGTTTTTGAAGAGTCTGTTCAGCATGGCTTTAGCAATGAAGGGCAATGAGTTTGGCCTGATGCCAGGTAAGCATGGATGGTGCAATTTAGGGTTATAACAACTGGGTCTATAGAAGGCTGGGCAGACTTAGATTGTAGCAGCTTGGAGAGGGACCTTTTGAAATATTCATTTTTAAATAGCTCTGAGAGGGGTATGATAATTCTAATCTTTTGAATTTCATGCTTAAAACTAAAGGAGGAAAGAGGCTTAGGATATTCCCTTACCTCAGAGATAGGTTCTTTGGCTATTGGCGAAGTATTCTGAGTTTTCTTTTCTTTAGTAGTGATTGTTGCAGGCTTAACAGGTCTTTCCACTATGAGGGGATGATCATGGCTATCACAATTTCCTTCTTTCTTCTTTGACCTGAGATGATACCTGCTAGGAGTGTTGTTGGCCTTTTCCCCTTTACCCAACTCATTTAGTTGAATGTTCATAAGGGATCCTTCATATGCAAATTGAGTCAAATGGGGAAAATGGGAAGTGTCTTCAATACAATGAATTTTGGGGTCGAGCTCATCTATTTCTTCTCCTTCCTCATGAGAAACTAGGCTATTTTGGAGAGGGGTTTGAATCTTCTGATCATCTCTGTCTTTGCTCCTTTGTTCCCTTGGCAAAGCCCATGGCACATTGTTGTTAGGCCTGTTGAAGCCTCTGTTATCAGTATTTTGGGGATTTTTGTACATGGGCTTCCCTTCTAACTCCCACCTTTCCATTCTAGCCGAAAGCGACTTTAGCACTTTAGTTACCTCGTCTGTCTGAAGGAGAAGGGGAGAGGAATTGGATGGGGAGGCTTCATGTCTCTTCCTGGAAATGTCTCTATCATCCTTATTCTTGAGTTGGTCAACAACCAATATGTTAGATTCTACTTCCACAACTGCATCCTGCATGTGAGCCAGAGTAGTGGCTCTCCTTTCCCTCAACAGAAGGCGAAAATCGGGATCAAAAGCGCTAGAATAAGTGATCTTAGCAAAGGATTCTGAGGGATTTATTTCAGTGGGGATCTTATTGTACATTTTATTTAATCTCTTGGAGAAGTCAGAGACAGGCTCCCCTTCCTTTCTCTTCAAAGACCCAAACTCTATCATGTAATACATTAAGTCTTTTTTGTCTCCCCACTGTTTCAAAAAGGCATTATCCAAAGCCTCAATTCCATCAATAGATCCAAGAGGCAGGGCCCTAAACCACTTTCTAGCCTCGCCTTCAAGGATATGGATGAAAATACTCATCCATACATCTACATGCATCATAACATGATCATCTGTAAAACTGTAAAAGGCTTCAAGGTGTTCTTCTGCAACTATGTCCCCTTCGCCTGTAAATTTGGGTAGCTTCTTAAGGTAGCCATCTGCTAGAAGGGCATTGAGAGGTTGAGGTAACAAAAGGGGAGCATACCTAGAAGCTATTATAGCCTCCATTCTGGTCATGGAGGGATTTACTCCTACCATAAGAAAATTATGTGGTGGAGAACTCGGAGGAGAAGGAGCTCGAATAGGGGATACTAGAAATGAGCTTCCAGATGGAAGGGGAAACAATGAGGGATTTAGAGAGAATGATAAAGGGCTTGAGTTAATAGATGCTTCTCTCTGTGTAATTGAAGCAATAGTAGCAAGAGGAGGAGTGGTAAAGCTAGGGGTGGGGAAATCTTCTATGGTATAGGGTCTACGGCAAGGTACAGCTTTAGGGGAGAGGGGTGTGACAAGGATTTCTTCGTCCAATCCCAGACCAGAAGGGGAAAACTCAGTGGGAACACTTCCAAAATTCAAGAAATGTGAAACTTCAGAAAAAGGTTTGCTAGGAAGTTGAGAAGAAGAAAATGGAGTTTCTACAGAAGGAGATGGCAAATTACCTGGTTCAGAGGTGGAATTTTATCCTTCAGAGGCCTTTCCTTTTTTGAAAATCACCTCCATCTCAACTTCATGTGTAGCTAGAGGCAGTTGTGGATGGGACCGTGTGTGTGTCCCTCTGGAAGCCACAACTAAAAAAAAAAGTTCACCACAGTGGATTTGTCACAATGGAGTTTCCAAGTGCATAGTAGAAACCTTGTAGGGATTTGATGACTGATGCACCTTCAGAATCAGAGGCTCGATGTCATTCAATCCCAGGGAAAATTTTCAACTTCGACCTTTGTAACGGTGCTATAATTTTTCACGTCAGAAGTCACTCCTAGATTGCAGCAGGAGTAAGCTTGAGGCCCATCAGTTTGAATGTCACAATTTGTTGATAAAGGGTGATGAATGGAAGTAAACTTGGAACAATATCATTCTAACTTAGAAACTAGGCAAGGCATGCACAAACAGATGAGGTCTTGGTTCAATTTCAGGTAGTAAGTTGTAATAAGGGTGAGTAGGAGGAAGACTTATGTGAGGAAAAGTGAAGGGTTGTTGTGGGCTTCGGGCTTCCAATAGCCTATAGAAGAAAACTTCGAAAACAAGAACTTCATATATTCAAAATAGAAACACTAAAAGAATGTAACAAATCTCATAATAAATCCTTTATTATAGCATAGTCACAACGATTCATGTGAATCATTCAATCATGAACCCTTTTAGTTTGAGATCAAAAAAAGATGAAAAAGAGAGTTTCCTTACATTAAACAAAGAAATTTCATATACATATACATAGCCAGGAAAAACAGTGCTTCATTAAAATAGTATAGTCGAGAACTCTGCTCTACCATCCATCCTTACAGAAATACAAAAACTGATATATATACTCAGGGCAATTCGCCACCTTCGCAGCAGGAAGGTAGTTGAGACATTAAATTCCAAATTAGCGTGTGCAGGCTCCTCATTCAAACCTGGATGGAACTTGTTCATCAGATGCCACCTTAACTCAGCATGTCTCTTGCAGAGGGATCGACATACAAGGGTACCACGGGCTGATTTCTCCAGGCCTTTTCCATGCCCTCCATTTATGAGTTGAGCTAAGGTCTCAACCAGCTGCTCAATATTCATTAACTCCTTCTTCCATGGAGGGTGATCGAKACTGACAACATAAAGAGAAACCCCTTTGTCCTTTGAAGTCCTGGTAGYTGAAATGTCGAAATGGCTCCTGGGTGTTTTTTCGCATTTCGTGTTTAAGGGTTTCGAAATGCAGTGGAAGAGAGAAACCCTTTTGTCCTTTGAAGTCCCGGTAGCTGAAATGTTGAAATGGCTCCTAGGCGCTTTTCTCATTTCACGTTTCGGGGTTTCGAAATGTAGTGGAAGAGAGAAAACCCTTTGTCCTTTGAAGTCCTGGTAGCCGAAATGTCGAAATGGCTCCTGGGCACTTTTCACGTTTCGGGGTTTCGAAATGTAGTGGAAAAGAGAAACCCCTTTGTCCTTTGAAGTCCCAGTAGCCGAAATGATGAAATGGCTCCTGGGCACTTTTCACATTTTGCATTTTGGGGTTTTGAAATGCAGTGGAAGAGAGCAACCCCTTTTTTCTTTGAAGTCCCGGTAGACAAAATGCTGAAATGGCTCCTGGGAGCTTTTCACATTTTTCATTTTGGGGTTTCGAAATGTAGTGGAAAAGAGAAACCCTTTGTCCTTGGAAGTCTTGGTAGCCAAAATGTCGAAATGGCTCCTGGGCACTTTTTGCATTTTGTGTTTCGGGGTTTCGAAATGTAGTGGAAGAGATAAACCCTTTGTCCTTTGAAGTCCTGGTAGCCGAAATGTCAAAATGGCTACTAGGCACTTTTCACATTTTGCGTTTTAGGGTTTCGAAATGCAGTGGAAAAGAGCAACCCTTTGTCCTTGGAAGTCCCAGTAGCTGAAATTCCAAAATGGCTCCTGGGTGATTTTCACATTTCTCATTTCGGGGTTTCGAAATGCAGTGGAAGAGAGCAACCCTTTGTCCTTTGAACCGGTAGCCGAAATGCCAAAATGGCTCATCATTTCATGATTTTGGCCATAAGATATGAGCTCATGTGCTAGGCCTCATGCAACTCTAGGACTCAAACTTACTCGATGACCATCGATCTTCTCCATCTGTGGATCCTCACCATTGAAAACAAAATGCTCGCTCACTTGATTTTAATCCCGAAATGAACTTCTTCTGTGTGCTGCACTCGACGCTCATGACTGAAAAGAATTGGTGCTAACACCACAAACATTTGGCGTCGAGGCTGGCACAGTTCTGAGACTCTTGGGTTGGAAGGTGACTTAAAAAACTAGTGGGACAACTACTTACTTGCACTCCAGAGAGACCACATAAGACTCCTTGATGTCTATGACGAGTTGGTTTGGAAAAAATCCCCCCATGGTGTATACACAACAAAAATGGGATACACAACCCTCAGTGTCAATCACTTACAAGAGGAACCCAAATGGTGGTGGAAAGATCTTTGGAAACTTAAATCCCCCATAAAATCCAAACTATTCATGTGGACAACACTCTTAAACAAAGTACCAACCTAGGACAAAATGCAGAGACGCCTGATTGAAGGGTCAGATTGGTGCTCCTTATGAAGAGTGGATTCTGAAATAATAAACCACATCCTCATTACCTTCCCGTTTACCAAAAAAGTATAGAGGGACGTCGCTCTTCTACTGCGACAAAGATGCGAATGGAATGGACAAAAGATGGATTCTACTTGGAAATCCTGGTTACTAGAAGTCTCCCACAAGCCACTAAAATTCATGTCTCTTATAATAAACTAGGGATTCTAGCTGGCTAGGAATAGAGCAATATTCCAGGAAAGAGCCACAGTATCCGAACTTGTTGCAGCCCAAAGTCTCTCCATATTGGAACACTTTCCCCAGGAAAGGAATTCACACAACATCTGAATCCCTTTGCTTATACCCATAGATCACTCCATAGTCTGGGCATATTTTGATGGGGCTTCACAAAATTCACTTTGTGGGGGGAGAATCCACCTTCATCTCAAAGAAACACTCTTTCAAAATAAAATTGGATTGGGGAAAGGCACCAACAACTATGATGAAATGATGACTCTTCTCCTCCTACTCAAAATAGCAAAAGAATATGATCTAAAATCCATACAACTATTTGGTGACTCATTGAATGTAATAAAATGGGTACAAAAAACACAAACATGCCACAATATTTTATTGCAGCCTATTCTGAGGGAGACTCATATTTTTTAGGATACATTTGACCATTTCTCTATCCAACATGTTTACAGGAACATGAATGCCATAGTAGATTCGTTGTCTAAAGAAGGGCTTAATCTAAATTTTGGGCAATGGCACTTTACAGAAACAGATGGAGATATAGTTCATTATTTCTTCCACAAACCCTTCATTGAAGATAAAACTTTTCCTAAGACAAAATAATCCACAATATCACTTTTTTTTTGGCATGAAAACAACAACTCTCAGATCTACTATTGGGATGTACTATATGTTTTGATGTAATAACAGTCCTAAAACTGCATACTCTTTCAGCATATGAACAGACCTTGGACATGAAGAATTTATCGGTACACTAGTATATGGTCCACAAAACTATCAACAGATCAAGTTTCCCTGGTGCAAACCATCACACTTTCTTTATTCTTTTGAATTTGCTAAACTAGCACCTATAAAATGTAATTTTGTCTCTCCGGATGAATAAAATTACACTTTTTTTCCAAAGAAAAAAATACACACACACACACACACACACACACATATGAAAGTCAATGTATCCTTGAAATAACAATGCCTTATGTTAGTGCAAGATACAAGGGTCTTAATGTTATCAAACAAATTTTTATTTATTTTTAGATTGTAGATCCCAGTCTCTTCTAGAGAAAAATATAATTTATTTTTAAATGGTTATGATGATAAAACGTTATATCAATAATAAAAGAGATATGTATTTTAGGATTATGATATATGTCAAGAAAAAAATAATATATAACATTGATTTTAAAAAAATTATATATTCAGAATTTTCATAGTCGACTCTATCTGTGTCTGTAGTTTCATCGACAACATATTTGTGTATCCTATAGAAAAATAATGTAAAAAATATATATTTGAGAGGTATTCATAAAAATGGATGTTTAAATGTATTTGTAGAACAAATCATTAGGTTTTTCATCTGAAACCTAACTTAGATCCAACCAACTCAACAAATATGTATGCTAAAGTTCACATTCTTGTCATCCTAAACATAAATATGAGTCAACTAAATCACTAGACATGTATGCTAGAGTTTCCATTCCCAACCCCAACAAAATTGAAATGGAAGTGTTATCACATAATCCTGTCAAGACATTGGGGCTTGTGATTATCTACCTAAGTCTGCATTTTTTTTTGTCTTTTCCCCTTTTCGCAGACCCGATCATGGTTTTCTTTTCCCCCCCAGAATGTATTGTTCTTTCATCGCATTCATCCTTGTCGACTAACCAGTTTTCCCTATCAACATTCCTGAAAGACATCGACCCTAAATTTCCCTATCTCTTCCAAAGGGTGATCACTTCTCCCCTATATCTCCATCACTGAGCTTTTGTTTTCCCAACCCTAAGGCAGGCCATCCAAGTCTCTATTTTCACAGTCTCTAACACTGGAAACAGTCAAATAGAGGATCAAATCAAGCGAGCGGGAAAAGACCAATTTTCATTGGTGAGGACCCATCAATGGAGCAGATTGGCAGCCATCGGGTAATGATGATCATAGATTTTCACAAGGAATAGTGTCAGGTAGAGTCGTGATTTCAAGAGTCAGGAGAGAATGGGAGCAGAGTCATCAGAACTCAGAAAAATGCAAAGTCCCGAAGGGACGAAGTCCCGAAGCCAAGGATTAAATGGATTCGTCCAATCTCGTGGGACAGGAGGCGGCCGATTGAGCTTTTCAGAAGTCGACGTTTCAGGGTTCTCATCAACAAATGCACCCATAACTCGAAGCCCCGAAACACAAAATTACGAAACCACCGGGGGGTTGGGCCCATGGTCCTAGCCCCTGGTCATAACTGGTGACCATATGGACAAGAGATAAGGGAGGCACTAACAAAAGTTAAGCCCTGTCACAATTTCAATAGTCGGAAGTCTGAGGGATGAGGAGTTGACCCCTTCCTATCACCGATACTCGAAATTCACAAAGTGTCTTTGGTTTTTAGGCAAGGTCATAGCCCACAGTAACGCAGAAAGTAGGGCCAAGAGAAAGATAAGTGCTTGTTCAGGCCGGCTAAGGAAATGATCCTGACTGTTAGGTCTGAAAGAAGATCGAACCATTGGTTTGGGAAGGGAGATTTCACAATACTGGGAATCAAGATTTTTGAGACTTAGCATGTGAGAATCCCTGATAGAAGAAATGAAGAAATGATTTTGGACAAAGGCATGTTGTCATGGCTCTGGGTTACATCAAGGATGGAGCCAGAAGAAAATGAGGCCAACCTCTGGGCCTTGGAGAGAATGCACGTGGTCCTCCCTTGCACCTATAGTCTCAGCCACTCTCCAGGGAAGAAAGAAGTTAATGAATATTGAGAAGGTGGTTGAAACCTTAGATCAATCCATAAATGGAAGGCGTGGAAGGTCTGGAGCGGTCAGCCTATGGTACCCCTGTGTGCAAGCCCCCCTGCAAGAGTCATGCCGATCTGATGTTCTTGTCAGACAAGAAGATCCTACACACACTAGATTGTAATTTAATGTATCAACAACTCTCCTGCTGTCAGAGGCAAGTTGCTCTGAGTATATATACTCAATTTTTATGTTTTTGTAAAGGTTGATGGTCGAGCTAGGCTCCCGCATTGTAAAGTTTTTATGAAGTACTAGTTTTCCTAGTTATGCAATTCTATCTAAGACTTCATGCTTAATGAAAGTCAGCTTCCCTCCATCTCTCTGTAAACACTATTTTAAGACAATCAGAATTGGAGGATCTAGTAGAGGGTGATTGTGTTGTTGTGATGTATGTTTGATCATAACAATATTTTTACCATTTTTAAATCAAATTTTTGTATTATATCTTCCTCCTTACACTAAGTAACTCAGAATTGGACGATCCAGTCAAGTTGTTACAATAGCATTGTGATGAAGGTTTGATCACTGTGTTGTTGTAACTGTGTCGCTTAGGAACATTTTTAGTGTCTTGTATTTCTTCTCCAAGCTACTAGAAGGCCTGACACCCATACCATTCTTGTTCAGCTTTTTCACCAAGTCTTCCCTCTGCTCATATTAAACTCAACTTCCTGATTGAAGTTAGATCAGGACCTCATCTGCTTGTGCCTACCTGGCCTAGTTTTCTAAGTTAAAATGATATTCTCTTGGGCCTAAGCCCATTCGACCACCCTAATTAAATTATCGTGACATATTAAACTGATGGGTATCAGGCTTACCTTTGCTACAATCGAGAGGTGACTTCTGGTGCTAACATTTCTAGAGTCATAGTTGGGGATGAAGTTGAAGATTTTCCCCAGGATTGAATGACATTGAGCCTCTGATCCTGAAGGTGCATTAGGCTTTAGATCCCTACAAGATTGCTATTGTGCACCTAGTGACTCCATTGTCATGACTCCACTGTAGAGAATATACTGTTTATGTTGTGGCTTCTAGAGGCAAACACATGTGGTCTACCCTGAAGCTGCCTTTAGCAACACCTGAAGAAGATCTAGAGAAACTTATCAGAAATGGAAAGGCCCTTCAAGAAGGAGATTCTACTACTAAACC
This sequence comes from Picea engelmannii, assembly GCA_009831015.1. NCBI lineage: Eukaryota > Viridiplantae > Streptophyta > Pinopsida > Pinales > Pinaceae > Picea > Picea engelmannii. The sequence continues at coordinate 182,593 of ML802017.1, forward strand.
AGGTATTTCTGATGATTTTCACCTTAATCCTTTAGAAACTCCCATATTTGCTTCTCCTTTTCCTATCATACTGTCTGCGGGATTTTCTCAAACTTTGAGTTTTGGGAGTGTTCCTATTGAGTTTTCCCCTCCTAATTTGAGATTGGAGGGATAAATCCTCATCATGCCTCTCCTCCCTGAGGTTGTACCATGGTTTAGACCCATAACCTCAACAGATTTTCCCATCCGGGCCTTACCACCCCTCCTCCTATTGCTTCTATTGTTGATGAGTGAAGAGAAACCTTTGTTCCCTTAAACTCGTTAGCCTCCTCCTTGAACCCTCTATTGTTTCCTTTTCATCCTACAAGATTAGTTCTAATTTTTCCTTCTCAGAATCCATCCTCTCCTAGTTCTCCTCCTGTTCACACTCCAATGGTAGGAGCTAATCCACCTGGAAATATAATGGATTCTATAATAGCTACCCGATATGATCCTCTCATTTTACCTCAGCCTCTAAGTGCCCTTCCTACTAGAGACTACCTAAAACACATGCCCAAGTTCACTGGAGAAGAAGATGTAACTACAAAAGAGCACCTGGCTACCTTCTACAGTTATGCTGATAATTTGAATATTGAAAATGAATATGTCTGGATGAGAGTCTTTGTCCAGAGCCTTGATGGTGAGGTCAGGAAATGGTTTAGGGGGCTGACCCCTAGATCTATTGTTGGTATTGAAGCTCTAGACAATGCCTTCTTGAGATAGTGGGGAGATAAAAAATATTTCATGTATTACATGACAGAGTTTGGGTCCTTGAAGAGAAAGGAAGGAGACTTTGTCTCTGACTTCTCCAAAAGATTCAATAAAATCTATAATAACATACCTGTTGAGATAAATCCCTCAGAAGCCTCTGCCAAAATCACTTATGCTAGTGCTTTTGACCCTAATTTATGCCTCCTTCTCAGAGAAAGAAGGGATACCTCCTTGGATAACATGCAATATGCAACCTTGGAAGTAGAATCCAATGTGTTGGCAATTAACAGGCTCAGAAGAAAATCTGACATAGACAAGGGAAGAGGGAGGTCTGAGGCCTCAACCTCTGGTTCCTCTATAGATTACCCTCAATTAGATGAATTGACAAAGATGGTAAAGTCTTTGTCTGCATAGATGGAGAAAATAAAAATGGAGGGGAGGCCAACATATAGAAATCCTCAAAATTTTTATAACAGATCCAACTTTAGGAGGCCGAATAATAATGATTCTTAGTTTATGCCAAGGGAACATAGGAACAGAGATAGAGAGGATTAGAAGGATCAAAACCCTCTCTAAAATAACCTGGTTGATGATGAGGAGAGGGAAGAAGAAGAGCTTGACCCAAAAATTCATTGTATCGGAGACACCTCCCCTTTTCCTCATTTGACTAAATCAGCATACGAAGAGTCTCTCATGGACAATCAACTTAATGAGTTAAGCAAGGAAGACAAGGCTAGTGCAGCCAAAATAGATACAACCTTACTTCCAAGAAGAAGATCAGAATTTCTAATGTTCCTGAGAGACCCACCAGAGTAGAGAAGCCTGATAAAGATGTGGCAGACAACAACAAAGGTAAGAAAATCCAAGTCCCCTCTCTAGTGGTCCATATTCATGTTCCTGAAGTAAAACAAGTCCCAAATCTCACATCCTCTTTTAATTTTGAGAATGAAATTCAAAAAATCAGAATTCTCATGCCCCTTTTAGAGTTAGTCAAACATGAGGACTTCAAAAAATCCCTCTCTAAGCTATTGCATCCCGAGCCACCCTGCCATCCCACAGACTCAGTAAACCTTCAAGATGAGAAGCCAGCAGTCATCCTAGGTCATATGGTAGAATACCGAGATGATTCATCCCCTCCCTTCTACACATCACTGGACATACATGACAAGGTGTTGCATAATTGTCTGATGGATTCAGGGGCTTCCCATAATTTCATGCCCAAAACTGTCATGAAAGAACTTGGGCTGGAAGTCATGAATACCTACCATGATTTGTACTCTATCGATTTGAGGAGGGTGCAGTGTCTTGGGGTTATCAAATATCTGGTCGTGACCTTGTTTTAGCTATCCATGAAGAGTGTGGTCATGGATATCGTGGTAGCTTATGTTCCCCCCATGTTTGGCATGCTATTGTCAAGATCTTGGATAAAAAGGTTGGGTGGAACATTACAGATGGACCTAACATATGCTACCATTCTAGTGTTTGGGGGGGGGCATGGAAGGTTGTACAGAGAAGCTCAATTGGCCTACATTGTCAGTGATGAAGCTAACCCCACTAACAATCCTATCTTTTCCCTTGACACTAAATTGGGATCCAGTTTATTGCAGCTCACCGATGCTCCTAAGCCCCCTCCAAAACTTAGAAAGTAGTCCACTACTTTTCATGAAGTTTCCTCCTCCATCACCTCTATGTGGAAAATGTTCTTTGATGGAGCCTCCTCCAAGGAAGGTGTTGGTGTTGGAATGGTGTTTATATTACCAACTCAAGAGACCATACCCATGTCCTACAAATTAGAATTTGAAGCTACCAATAATGTGATAGAGTACGAAGCTCTTGTGTTGGGTTTGAGGGCTGCAAGAGACATGGGAATCAAAGAAATATATGTTGTTGGTTGTGGAGCCTGATTATCTTCCTAATTAGAGGTCTTCTTTTTTTTCAGCCGTGTTTATACCCCATGAAGACTTTACACCCGAGAAGTATGTACACTCTTCCATGCGGGGGAGTGAAGAGGGGGGGTACCCCCTCTGCAGGGTTTAGGGGGGATATCCCCCCAGCTGGGGGGTTGAGGGGAAAAAGGGCCCCTGGCGGGGGTTCTGGGGTGAATCCCCTGAAGGAAAAATTGTCTTGTAAAAGTATATTGTAATTTCATTGTAAATCTGGACTGTTCATTATAAGGTCGCAGATCTAATGGTAGAAATTATGTTAGGTTTTTTTTCCCTAGAAGGCAACCCTCTATTATGAGGGAAATTTATTGTGGCTATGCATCATGGCGAGAATTGTACTCTGAGATAGGATATTGTGAGAGAACGAAGAGGAAATTATAGCGATTTTTGTTGTAGGTTGTATCCCTTCATTTGTTGGATAATAATAAAGGAAGGACCTGGCAATTTCTCTGGTGGGCATAGCCCACACTGGGTGAACCATGTAAATCTGTGTCTCTATTGTATTGTGTATCTTTTGTTTTTTGTTTCTGCATTTGTTTTATTTTACTGCTCCACGGTCTTGTGTTTCTAACAACTAGTATCAGAGCGAAAGGTAACTCACAGGAAAAGAGGGTTCCTGGTTCGAGTGGGAGCAATGTCGAAAGATGGAAAGTTTAGGGTTGAGAAATTTAATGGCCAAAACTACCAATTATGGAAGATGCAGATGGAAGATTATTTATATCAGAAGGATCTATTCCTACCATTGGGTAGAGTAGAAAATAATTCAACATCCATGAAGGACGAAGAATGGGAGATTCTTGACAGAAAGGCTCTAGGAACGATACGACTGAGCCTGGCAGCGTTTGTGGCTTTCAATATTTCGAAAGAAAAGACAACAAAGGATCTGATGGATGCTTTGGCTAAACTGTATGAAAAACCCTCGGCATCCAATAAGGTATTTCTAATGAAGATATTATTTAATATGAAGATGTCAAAAGGTGGGTCTAGTGCAGATCATTTAAATGAATTTAATACGGTTACTAATCAACTAAGTTCTGTAAAAGTGGACTTTGATGATGAGGTTAGGGATCTTCTAATCTTGTGCTCATTGCTAGAAAGCTGGAATGGCTTGGTCATGGAATTAAGTAACTCTGTCTCTAGTTCAAATACTTTAAAATTTGATGATGTTGTTGGTGTTAGCCTTAGTGAGGAAATGCGATGAAAAAGCATAGGTGAGATATTAGGTAATGCGTTGAACATGGAGAACAGGGGAAGAAAAAAGCATAGAGGAAAGGGCTCAGGGAACTATGGGAATTCTAGGAATGGTAGATCCAAATCCAGACTTAGAAATATAGAGTGTCGGATTTGTGGGAAGAAAGGACATCTGAAGAAAGACTGCAGAGCTCCAAAGAAAAAAAGAGATGGACAACGCGAGAGAAATCAGGAAGCAAATGTAATAGGTGATGTGTTACAAGATGCTTTGATTCTTTCTATAGATAATATTTCTGAGTCTTGGGTAGTATATTCAAGGGCTTCATTTCATGCCACACCCCATAGGAAACATTTTCTAGATTATGTTCAAGGTGATTTTGGAGAGGTTCATTTGGGTGATGATGCACCATGAAAAATTGTTGGAATTGGAAATGTAAAAATAAAGAAACACAATGGAAACCAATGTTTGTTGAAAGAGGTAAGACATGTTCCAGATTTCAGGAAAAATCTAATTTCAACAGGGCATTTGGAAACTAAAGTTTGTATATCCACATTTACAGATAAGACGTGGAAGGTCATCAAAGGATCATTGGTGATAGAAAAAGGAGAGAAGGTAAGTACATTGTATTTATGTATTGGTAATATTGAATCTTCTATCTCTTTAGCTTCTACAGGAGTGGATACAACACTGTGGAATCATAGGCTGGGACACATGAGTGAGAAGGGTATGTAGATACTTCACAAAAGATATTTGTTTCCAGATCTTAAACAAATTGATTTGGACTTCTGTGAGCATTGTGTTTATGGAAAACAAAAGAGAGTCATATTTCTCAGAGTTGGAAAAGAAAAGAAAATGAAAGGTTAGAGCTTGTGCATACAGATGTATGGGGACCAGCTCAAGTATAATCTCTTGGTTTCTCTCGTTATTATGTTACTTTTATTGATGATGGAACTAGAAAAACTTGGGTTTATTGCATTCGACAAAAATCTTATGTTTTTGATACTTTTAAGAAATGGAAAGATTTAGTTGAGAATGAGACAGGAAAAAGTTTGAACTGTCTCAGATCAGATAATGGAGGTGAATATTGCAGCAAGGAGTTTGATGATTATTGTTCATACCATGGGATTCCTAGAGAGAAGACAGTTCGAAGAACACAATAAAATGGTGCATCAGAAAGGATGAACAAGACAATCATGGAGCGTGCAAGGAGTATGAGATTGCATGTCGGTTTTCCCTTACAATTCTGGGTAGATGTTGTAGATACCATTGTTTTCTTAATAAACAGAGGACCTTCAAGCTCTTTGGATGGTAGGATTCCAGAGGAGGAATAGACAAGAAAAAATGTAAACTATTCTTTTTTGAAAACTTTCGGTTGTGAAGCATTTGTCCATATTGATAAAGAAAATAGAACAAATCTTGAGTCTAAATCCAAGAAGTGTACCTTTATTGGATACAGTGTTGATGATTTTGGTTATCACTTATGGGATTACAAAAATAACAAATTCATTAGGAGTAGAGATGTCATATACAATGAGAAGGTCATGTACAAAGATCAGTTGCAAGGAAAGAAACAGGAAGAAAAAAAACAAGAATACATAGTGCTTGATGAGATCACTGAAAAAGAAATTCCAAAGGAACCTAAAAATCAAAATGTACAACAACAGGAGCAGTAGGTACCTCAAATACCTACAAGTGTTGTTAGAAGATCTACCAGCTTAAGTATACCCCCTAAATGATACTCTCCTTCATTGTATTATTTAGTGTTGACTGATTTTGGTGTACCAGAATGTTATGAAGAGGCAATGTAGGTAGACACCAAAAGGAAGTGGGAGCAAGGCATGAAAGAGGAAATGGATTCCTATGAAAATAACCAGACTTGGGACTTGGTTCAGTTGCCTGCGGGAAAAAGAGCATTGCATAATAAATGGGTTTACAAGTTGAAGGAAGAATATGGAAGAGAAAAGTGGTACAAGGCTAGGCTTGTTGTAAAGTGGTTTTCACAAAAGAAAGGTATATATTTTGATGAAATATTTTCTCTTATTGTTAAAATGACTTCAATTAGGACTATTTTGAGTCTCGTGGAAGTAGAAGATTTGCATCTTGAATAGTTAGATGTGAAAACAACTTTTCTCCATGGGTATTTGGAGGAAGATATTTATATGTAGTAGCCATAGGGGTATGAGGTCAAAGGGAAGGAGAATTTGGTATGCAGGTTGAAGAATAGCTTGTATGGCCTAAAGAAATCTCCAAGGCAGTGGTATTTGAAGTTTGATAGGTTTATGACAGAACAGGGTTATAGTAGATGTCATTTTGATCATTGTGTTTATTTTAAAAGGCTAGAAAATGGAAGCTATATTATCTTGTGTAGATGACATGCTTGTTGAAGGGTATAATATGCAGGATATAAATGTGCTCGAGAATAAATTAGCCAATTCATTTGTGATGAAGGATTTGGGTGCTGCAAAGAAAATCCTTGGCATGAGAATAACAAGAGACAAAAAAAATCACAAATTGACATTGTCTCAGGGTGAGTACACAGAGAAGGTGTTGGAAAGGTTTAGAATACAGAATGCAAAACCAGTTAGTACAACTTTGGCTAGCACTTTCAAATTAACAAAGGAAATGTGTCCCAAGACATAGGAGGAGATAGAATACATGTCTAGGGTCCCTTATTCATTAGTAGTTTCCATCTTGATGTATGCAATGGTTTGCACAAGACCAGATATTGCACATGCAGTGGGAGTTGTGAGCAGGTATATGAACAATCCAGGTAAAGAACATTGGGAGGAAGTAAAGTGGATTCTCAGGTATTTTAGAGGTACTTCTACTCATGCATTGTGTTTTGGAGGTTCAAACCTTTTTCTACAGGAATATGTTGATTCATATATGGCAGGTGATAAAGATAGCAGGAGGAGCACCACAGGGTATGTTTTTACTATAGGTGGAACAAGAGTAAGTTGGATTTTGAAACTGCAAAAGGTTGTTGCACTTTCAACAATAGAGGCAGAGTATGTTGCTGCTACAGAGGCTAGTAAAGAGATGATTTGGTTACAGAGGTTTATGGAGGAATTGGGAAAGAAGCAGGAGAATAGCAGGTTGTACTCTGATAGTGAGAGTTCAATTCATATTACAAAGAACTCAACCTTCCATTCGAAGACTAAGAATATACATTTTAGATACCACTTCATATGATCTTCCTTGGAAGATGGACATTTGAAGTTGGAAAAGATACACACTATCCAAAATCCTGTAGACATGTTAACAAAGGGAGTAACCAGAGAGAAACTAAGTTCCTACTCAGTTTCAGTTGGTCTTCAAGAATGAATATGAAGATGAGAAATTAGTTAGGCCAAGAAGGTTCAGATTCCATCATACAAAACAGCGGTGGAGTTGTTGAGATCAGTCACCAAGTGGGAGATTGTTGGTTGTGGAGCCTAATTATCTTCTTGATTAGAGGTCTTGTGTTTTTTAGCCGTGTTTATACCCCATGAAGACTTTACACTCGAGAAGTATGTACACTCTTCCACACGGGGGAGTGCAGAGGGGGGGTACCCCCTCTGTGGGGTTCGGGAGGTCTATCCCCCTGGTTCGGGGGTTCGGGGGCGAAGCCCCTAAAGGAAAAATTGCCTTGTAAAAGTATATTGTAATTTTATTGTAAATCGGGACCATTCATTATAAGGTCGCAGATCTAATGGTATAAATTATGTTGGGGTTTTTTTCCCTAGAAGGAAACCCTCTATTATGAGGGAAATGTATTATGGCTATGCATCATGGCGAGGAATGTATTCTAAGATAGGAGACTGTGAGAGAAYGAAGAGGAAGTTACAGTGAGTTTTATTGTAGGTTGTATCCCTTCATTTGCTGGATAATAATAAAGGAACGACCTGGAAATTTCTATGGTGGACGTAGCCCACACTGGGTGAACSACGTAAATGTGTGTCTCTATTGTATTGTGTATCTTTTGTGTTTTGTTTTCGCATTTGTTTTATTTTATTGCTCCACAGTCCTATTTTTTAACATCTGTGTTTGGGGATGTTGAGCTGGTTGTAAAACAAGTCAGGAATCTTTACCAAGCCAAGAATCTGAGGCTCAGATCTTATAGAAATGAAGTGTGGGATTTAATAGACATTTTTTTCCTGGCTTTCAACATTTCATTCATTCCTAGAGAGGAGAATGTGGTGGCCAACTCTTTGGTTGTTTCAACAAATAATTTCAAAGTCCCCCTGCCACCAAAACTCAAGTATGATATAGAATTAAAATATAGACCCTCTGTACCTAAAAATGTCAAGCACTAGAAGGTATTTGAGAATGATCTTGAGATCAAAAGATTCTTGGAAGTCGTTGATCAATTTTTTTCATTACATATAGACCAGGATCATGATTTTGAGAATAACACGCACGATGGTGTATTTTTAAAGAAGATTGCTAATCATCACATTGTGTAGTTACCAATCAATCACATTCCAAAGGGACTAGTCCCTTTGGAGAGGATCTTTGACAATAGTGATGTGGTAGTAAAAGATAAGAAGTCGGCTGATGAGGTTGACATATCTGATTGTAACATTGGTTCAGAGGAGTATCCTAAGCATGTCAAGCTGTCCAAGAGCCTGTCCAAGGATCAGAGGGATGAGTATGTTGAGATTTTAAAGTAGTTTTCTGATGTGTTCACCTAGACCTACGAAGATCTCAGAACATATGATACAGCTGTCATAGAGAATAAGATCCCACTCAAAGAAGAGGGTGAACCATTTAGGAAAAAATTAAGACAGATTTATCCTATGTTGTTGCCTATCATGGAGAGAGAGGTGAAGAATTTGTTGGATGCTCAGATTATTGTGCCTTTGAGGTATTCATAGTGGGTGGCCAACTTGGTCCCAGTGAGAAAGAAGAGTGGAGAAATCAAACTCTATGTCGATTTCAGAAACCTGAATAGGAGCTCAAATAAAGACAATTACCCCTTGCCAAAAATGGAACATATTATACAAAGGGTAACTAGCGCATCGAGGATATCTGATTGACGGTTTTTTTGGTTATAACCAAATTTTCGTCTTACATGAAGATAGAGAAAAGATAGCTTTCATCACTCCCTGGTGTACGTTCATGTATGCCAAAATGCCCTTTGGTATGATGAATGTAGGGGAAATCTTTCAGCGAGCCATGGATGTATCTTTCATTGGAGAAAGGGACAAGTTCATGGTCATATATTTGGATGACATCACAATCTTCTCCAAGTCCGACAGAGAGCACTGTGAGCATTTAAAAAGGGTTTTCCTAAAATGCAAGAATTTTGGTCTCTCCTTGAATCCCAAAAAGTCTTTGTTTTCCATGAAGGAGGGAAAGTTGTTGGGCCACATAGTATCAGCTAGGGGATTTAGGATTGATCACAGTAGAGTTGAAGCAATACAAACCTTGTCACTCCTAAGATCCAAGAAAAAACTCTAGACTTTCCTAAGATTTTTTTTTTWTTTAAGGAGGTTTGTTTCCAACTTTGTTGAGATGGTAAAGCTTATAACAACCATGTTGAGGAAGGGAAATTAAGTTAAATGGACCAAGGAGTCTTGAAATTCCCTTGAGATGATAAATAAATCCTTGACTAAAGCTCCTGTGCTAACCAGTCCTGATTTCTCAAAGGATTTCCTTCTTTTCTCATTTTCCTCATTCGACACTATGGTAGTTGTTTTATTACAGAAGAATGATGAAGGGATGGAGAAACCCATTTCCTTTTTCATTCAAGCATTAAGAGATGCGGAAACCAAATATTACATCATGGAGAAGCAAGCCTACGCATTGGTGAAGACCCTTAAATATTTCAGAGTCTATGTTTTTCATTCAAAAGTTATTGCATACGTCCCTTCAGCTTCTGTGAAGGACATTCTCATTTAGCCAGACATAGACAAGAGAAGGATCAAGTGGATGGCCAAAATCCTCGAGTTTGATATTGAAATAAAACCCACCAAACTAATTAAAGGACAAGGTTTATTGAAGCTATTGGCTAAATCTAATTGTAAAGTGTTGGGGGTTAACTTCATCAACACTTTCTCAGAAAATCAGCAAGATGAGTTGTCTAGTGGAAACCCTCAAGACAACCCTCCATTAACATAATGCACCTAGTCTAAATATGTTATATATTTCCTGCAGGAGTTAAGGTCCCTTGATGGCATGGGAAAAATCAAGGCAAGAGATTTAAAGATCAAAGAAATCAGGTATTGCCTCATTGACCAGGTCTTGTATTGGAAAGATCCTCTAGGAGTGTTTATGATATGTCTAGACCCACAGGAGGCCCAAAAGATTATGTTTGAGTTTCATGATAGCCTATATGGGGGATGCCATTTCTAGAATACCAAAGCCTACAAAATCCTTAGGGATGGGTATTACTGGCCCACTTTATTCACTGATGTCTATAGAAAGATTAGAGGCTGTATCAAATGTTAAAAATTCTCAGGAAAGAAATAGCTCAAATATCTGCCGCTAAAGCTTGTGGTAGCTTCAGGACCCTTTCAGTAGTGGGGCATAGAATTTATTGGGGAAAATCATCCTACATCAAGCGGTCAGCACAGGTGGATCTTAACTACAACAGATTACTTGACCAAGTGGATAGAAGTTATTCCCACCAGGAGTGTTTCACACAAAGTGATCATTAGCTTCCTGGAGGATATCATGGCAAGGTTTGGTTGTACAAACAAAATTACCATTGATAATGCTACCTCTTTCAAGTCTAAGCCTTTGGTCAAGTTCTGTGAGCAGTTTGGGATTTCATTAATTCACTACACTCCTTATTATCCCCAAGGCAATGGATTGGTAGAGTCCTCTAACAAAAGTTTGATCAAGCTCATCAAGATATTGTTAGAAGACAATAAGAAGGCTTGGTATTCAAAGATTAAATTCACTCTATGGGATGATTGAGTTACAACAAAGAGGTCCCTAGGCATCTCCCCTTTCCAACTTGTTTATGGAACCGAAGATGTTTTTCCTTCTCAGCTGGCTTTACCTATAGAAA
>ML802017.1:216025-237526 GCA_009831015.1 Picea engelmannii
TGGCCGTATGGACTATATGGACAGGTACAGTCAGCATCCCAAATTTTTCCCTGTTTGACTTGGCGGTCAAATCGTGATATCTCCTCCATACGGAATCCATTTGCGAAAATAAATATACCGCTGGAATCAGAAAAACGAGGCGGACGCAATGGCACTGTTTTCGTCTCAATCCGAGCACTTTGAAAATTGAGCAAAATTTGATCCCCTGATCATAAAATCAACTTCTTGACTGAAGTTAGATCAGGACCTCACCTGCTCATGCCTGCCTAGCCTAGTCTTCTGAGTTAAAATTATATTCTCCTAGATCTGCGCCCATTCGACCACCCTAATTCAATTATCATGACATAAAACTGATGGGTATCATACTTACCTCTACTGCAATCCAGATGTAACTTCTAGTGCTAATAGAAAGGAATATGCACATGTTCTTGGAATGTGCACATACTCTAAGAAAATTCACGTTCTCATTGGAATTCATGCACTCATATTCCTAAGTTTCTATTTATCTCCCTATCTCTCTTTATCCCCCCCACTCTCTCTCTCTCTCTTAACTTTCCTATTTTCCTCCCTATTTCCCTATATCTCTTTACCCCTCTCTCTTTCCATATATCTCTTTACCTCTCTCCCCCTATCCCTTTCTAACTCTCACTTTCCCTCTACCCATCCCTCTCTATATCCTCCCACTCTCTTCCCCTATCTCTTTGCATTCCTCCCTCACCCTCTCTTTCTTTCTCTCTATCTCTCTATATCCATCCATTAGTCCCTACCTCACTATACCATGCAATATCTCCCTCTATCTCTTTCAGCCTCCTTCCCTCTCTCTCTCCCCTACCCCTCTAGCTCTCTCCCTTCCATCCAACTTCCCTCTCTCTCCCCCCTACCCCTCTACCTCTCTCTCTCTCCCCCTTCCTATATACCCCCCTCTCTTTAAATTTCACTCCTCCCCCCTCTCTCTTTGTGACACTCTATACCCCTCTCCTTATTTACATTTATCTCCCTCCATCTCTTTATCTCTCTACCCCCCCTCTTTGTATCATGCATCTACTCATATATCCTACCACTCCCAATCCCCCTATCTCAATCTCACTCTCTCTCACTCTCCTTCCCCGTATTTCACTCTCTCTCTTTCTCTCTCAGTCTCCCCATACCTCTCTCTCCCTCTCACTCTACCTCTCTCTCTCTCCTTCCCTCCCTCACTCTATCCTACATTTTTTTCTCTACAAATATCTCTCGCTCGCTCACTTTATCTCTCTTTCCCCCTATTCCTCTCTCTCTCTCTCTCCACCTTCCTTCCTCTCTTTCTCTCTCTCCCTCCCTCCCTCCCTCCTTCCCTTTCCCTCTCTTCTTCCATCAAGGCCTTGGTGTCAATGTGGTAGACCATTGTGGTGGGGATATCGGTGGAGCAAAAACTTGATACCATGAGTGGTATTGGTAATTGGTATCACATGTCCGGAATATATGTTTTGAAATATATCTTGGTGATTTGAAACCAATATGAATGCACCACATATCATGGGGGATATTCCCTATCATATTGCAGAGGGGATGCTAACTCGTGAGCTAGTTGATGATGAAAATTAAACCTCGACTATTGATCGTCCCCTGATATTTTTCATTAGATATAGGATGGGGACTGGTTGCGCCCCAAAAGTAAGTTGCACACGTGGAACCTACTGGTGACATGGGCCACTGTAGTGGTTCCATGTGGAAACTGGTATGGGTGGGTCCCATATTTAATAAATTATTTTATTTTATTTATATATTAGTGTAAGGTAAGGTAAATGTAAAGGGATGATGAAAGGAGGATGATGGGTTAGGGTCAGGGGGTTGGAAATGTAACATGGCACCATCTTAGGGTTCCATGCAGACCCATGGTGTCACATCATCATCCACATCAACAAATTGTCACATAGGAAAAATTGTCCTATAGTCTTATTTTTTCCATAACTAGAGTATATTAAGTCAGATTGAGATGAAATTTTTGGGTTTTTTCCATAGTAAGGAGGGATAGAAAAGTGTTAGATAAGGCCATTGTCAATGTTTTCTTGGATTTGTTAGAAATTGTAGAATAGTTGGTTTTAAAGATCTGAGTCCAGATCATTGGTAGAGATCCATATTAAGCTAAAATTCTTGGAGAGAATCCAAAAAGTAACCATGGAAATAACTAATGAAGGAATTGAATAAAATCTAAGGGGTTTGGAAGGGGGATGCTAAAATTGGACAAAATCCACTATTCTAGACAACCTTTTGGGGATTTTGGGGATTTTAAGAGGAAAAGTGACCCCAGATCAAAAAAATTGAAAATTTTATTTTATAAGAAATTTTTAATACTAATCAATAAAAACAACTTTGTCTTAGTGAATTTTTTCGAGAAGTGCACAGTTTGGGAGATAGTCACTTTTGCTAAAAATTCTAAGTCTAGAAAATAAAATTGTAAAAAGGACAAAGTTGTAGATTTATATTTTTGTAGAATATTACTCGAGAAAAAGATGGAGAATATGAAGGTTGTTGTGTGTTCACCATCATGATTATTATCAGTTCCTGATACAAAAAATTTCTTGTTTCTTTATAGATTTTCTTCTGAAATTGATAAAAGTTGTCCTTCCAGTAAAATTGCAATAGTGAAGAAAATGCACAAATGGGGGTGAAAATAGATTTTTTAGGAAGCCATAACTTTTAGATCAAAGATTGGATTGGGGAATAAGAATAGTCATTCGAAATATGATGCAAAGGAGAATAACATGGAATTACTAGAATTTGGATAAGTGTGTTCAATAATTCTTCATGAATTGAGAAGAAGAAGCATTTGTAGAGTTAACTGACAAATTTCTATAATATGTTTAATTCTAAAAAAAATGGTTGATTGAACATTTTACAAAATTCAAGTTATAAGAGTATCAAATCAAGCCTAGGAATTGGATATCAGAGTCATGGTGGATGCATAGAGAGTTGTTGGTTTAACTACTTACTTTTACTGTCTAAGTTATTGACCCAAGGTTCATGTCTTCCGGGTTTCGAACAAAGCCTCTAAAACTATCGGCCCTCCTGGTAAACCAGAAGGCAACACAGTACACAGAGTGCACTACGCAGTCTCACCTAAGATAGATTTAAATGGGTGATTGTAAGAGTAAGGTGTTTACAACTTAGGATTGAGTATGAGATAGGGGTTTATTAACCAAATCCATGTACTACGAGTTGTAAGTGTAATCTACTTATTCCTCAGGGGTGCATATTTACATTTCACAGTTTATTTCCCAAATAGCATAAACATATTCCATAACAATGTATTAACTCATTCACCAAGCATAACCATTAACTGTTGAAAGAAATTAAAGATATGCATGCATTCATCACATTACATAGATATTACTGTGGTTCACCCCCTCCTGGGCTACTTCCACAAAGATTTGTCTCTTGGCTCTTTTATTATGGTAGTTATGCATTTCCGGCGTCCCGCTCTTACAATTTTCCTCTAATGGGTTAGATCTATATGAGGCAAACTAGATCACACTAGGCTCCACAGCCTGTGATCTAATCCTTAGATCTACCTTCTCCCTTTTGTTCTTCACTCAACAACTTAAAAAAATAGTACATAACAGTTTTTCATAACACATCCATTCGTACATCACTCTAATGGAATGTTACAAGAAACCGAACCTCTACAAAAATAGTAAACTTACTACAAAACGCCAACCTTTATATGATACCTACATATCTATATTTATATCTATTGGGCTCTTAAGCCATTTACACTGTATTACCAAAACCCTAAACCTATTGACATTAGGTCTTCCTCCCATGCGTGTGTTGTTCCTCCTCCAGCTGTCACTTTCTTTCTGCATGCTTTCTTGTATGCACGCATGATGTTTTTTCTCCAGCTATTACTTCAATCTTTGCATGCTTTCTTTCCCGTGATCATCCTTCTTTCCACTTCGGCCTGGTGCCAACATGCCCCCAACACTGACATGTGACTCATCCCAAGTCAATGCACCATAACTTTGGGTTCAATGCATCTGTGGTGGTTTTGTACTTGTCATTACACTTGATTTTCCATCTCCAGTTGGCGTGTTTAATGTGATGTCACATCTGTCCTTGTTGTGCTTTAATTCTGCCTTGTGTTGTCATGTCAGCTTGCTTTCGTTGAATTTCCTTTTCCTGCTTATTTCCCTTTTTCATATGACCATTGTAATGGCCTTTGTCGGATTCATGTTTTTGAATGGTATGTGGCCTTTCTATATCTAACATGATGTCTTCTTTTTAGTCTTGTTTTCTTCTTTTAATATATATAATTTTATTTTTTTTACTGCACGGTGGATGGTTGGCTGTCCTTGTACAACTTCAGTCAGCTACCATTGATCATTACTCTCAGGTCTGCACCTATTAAATATCTTAACTGTATAGCTCCTATGTCTATGATAGATTTTACCTCGTATGGTCCTAGCCAATGCATTCTCATCTTCCCCAAGTGCTGAAACAATTTGTTGTCATAAAGCAATACTAGATCTCCTTCCCTGAACGTTTTCTTCTTGATGTGTCGATTGTGCCATGCTTTATCTCTTGCTTTCTACACTTATTGGTGGAATCTTGCTAAGATTCGATCTTCCTCTATTGACGGTAATTGATTCATTCTTTCCTATATTGCACCTCGTTCTGTCATTTGTGTGATAGTTGCTACACATAAGCTGGGTATTAAAAATTATAATGGCACTACTACTTCTTGGCCATAGACTAGTTTGAATGGCATGTTCCCTGTCAACGTTTTGCATGTAGTCCTATATGCCCATAATAATGATGGTACTTTGAGGTCCCAATCATCTCTATTGATGTTACAGATCTTTGTCAGTGTGTTCTCTAGAATTTTGTTAAGGCTTCTACTATGCCATTTGCCTGTGGATGATACAATGTGATTTTCTGGTGATGAAGTTCAAACTCCTCAAGCATCGCATGGATGGTGTTATTTATGAAGTGATTACCTTGGTCGCTCATCGAAACTCTTGGGCACCCAAATATAGTGATTACTTTTTCAAACAAGAAGTGTGTAGTTGTCTCTGCGCTGCAATCTTTTACTGGTGTGGCTTATGCCCATCTTGTTAGGTATTTCRTCATGGTGATAATGTATCTTGCCCCATCCTTTTGGCTGGGGGGTTAATTGGTCCCACAAAGTCTATTGCCCATTTATCAAATGCTTGTAATGTCACTTGCGKWCGTAGTGGCATATCATCCCTTCTGTTCGGTTTGCCTACCCTTTGGCAGGCATCACATCTATGACAGTACTATTTCGAGTCTTTGTGGATCATTGGACACCATAATCCTTCACGTATTACCTTCTGTATGGTATATTTTCCTGCATAATTCCCTCCTTCCATTCCCTCATGGGCTTATTCTAAAATTCTTGGTCATTCATGCTCTAATACATATCTTCGTAAAATGCTATATGTGCCCATCTTGTATAGATGTCCTATGATTAGTTGATAGTCGACTGCGTGGACTACCAGGTTCTTCTTCTGCGTCATGGTATATTCTTGTGGCACGGTACCTGTGCTCAAGTACTGCATGATCTCTACAAAGTAGTCATTAGCAATCTGTACTGAGAATAACTGTGCATCCAAATATTTGTCTTCTAAGTTCGTGGGTTCTTCTCCATTTGTGACCCTTGATAAGTGGTTAGGTCCTGCATTCATTTTTCCTAGTTTAACTATTACTTCAAAGTCAAATTCTTGAAATAGAAATAACCATCGATAGATTCCCCCCCTCAACATTGGATTGTTGACTAGGTATGTCAGGGTTGAGTGATATGTAAAGATCTTGAAGTGTTTTCCCAATAGGTAATGTTTGAACTTCTGTAGTACGTAAAATATGGCTAGGCCTTCTCTTTCTATCATGTTATAATTTTGTTCTGAGTTCGATAATTTTATGTTTGTGAATGCTATCAGGTGATCCAAGTCTCCCGCTTCTGTTTGTGCTAAGATAGCTCCAAGTGTTATCGTTGATGCATCTACATGCACGTGGAATGTCTTTTTTCAGTCTAGAAATACTAATATCGGTGCAACAACCATCTTATCCTTCAGAGTGTTTAGACCGTGTTGACACTCATCATTCCATTTATACTTGGTATCCTTCCTTAACATCTTTTCCATTGGTGTTGTGATTTGCACATATACTTTGATGAATTTTCTGTAGTACCCTGTGTGTCCTAACGTTTCTCTTAGCTGGAGGATTGTTTTTGGTGATGGTAAGTTAACAATGACTGGGATCTTTGCTAGATCCACTAGCAAGCCTTGTTTTCATACTATATGGCCCAATAGTATCCCAAATAGTGTTCCAAATATGTATTTCTTGATATTTAGTGATATCTGACACTGTCTACATCTCTCTAGAATTAGTCATAAAACTTCCACATGGTTTTTTAATAGACTATAAATTGTCCAATTGTCCAAGGATACTTCGAGAAAATTTTTTATGAACTCCTTAAATGATGCGATGAACACTCTAGAGAATATTGCGGGTGCATTCTTCAGTACGAACGACATGACCGTGTACTAATAATATCCCCATTCCGTTGCAAATGTGGTCTTGTGTCTATCCTCCTGTGATATATTAATCTGATGGTAGCCTGAGAATCCATCGGTGAATGAGTAAGCTTCATGGACCCCCACATTATCTAACACTTCATCTGTGAATGGTGTAGGGAATGGGTCGTGTAGGCATGCATCCTTAAACTTCCTCAAGTCGATGCATATCATGATCCCTCTTCCTTGTTTCTTGTCCTGTACTACCATCGGGCTTATCCATTCTGATTCCTCGACTGGTTCTATGATTCCGACTTCGAGCATCCTGTCGATCTCATATTTAACTTTATGTTTATATATGGGGTTCACTCTATAAGTTCATTGTTTAATAGGTCTCATGTCAGATCTGAGTGGTATTTTCTTTTCTCCTAATTCTTCGACTATACCCTTCATCTCTGTAAATGTTGTGGGGAAAAGGTCGCTATATTCGTGCAACAATTCCATGATGCTTTATACTGTCTACTCATCCCAATAATCTCCAATGATGGCCATTTTGAGCTGCTCGTTAGTCTCGATGTTTACTTTCTTTATCTTGATTGGTGCAGAAATGACTTTTGATTCTATGGGTGGTCCTTCCATATATCTTTCGCCTTCCACTTCTTTAATCTGAATATCACGTGGATCATCTTCATTTGGTGCTTCCTTCTATACATGATAACATGATAGAAGTTCCTTGACTATATTCTTATTCCATTGTTGTTCTTCTGTGATAATTCCTATGTCTGGTTCTTTAATGAATATGATGCCTCTGATCTGTTTTAGGGTCGCTTCTATGTTGGGGTCCTCATGCTCAAATGAGAAAATGATGGTAAAGTTTTGTTGCAATGTCGTCCATATCGTAGTTCCTTTGCATAATTCCTGGTTTGTATACCAGTTCGCTGGTATGCCCTCTAAAGTATGTATGAAGTGATGAGACCATTCCTCTGGTGGTGTCATTTTCCACAGCTTTTTACACTCCTCCAAGTGTTCCACTGGTGTCCCTAGTCCTTCGTATTTCTGTTGTTTGTTATATGCCTTTTCTACATCGAACCTTATGCGCATTAATATCTTACATTGATATTAATCTGTGATGGTATCCTTGTGTGCACCCCACCATATTGCGGGTGTGATCCAATGTGCAACAATACATAAAATTTTTTGGCGACAGTGGACATTCCCGTGCATAATGTCCTAGTTGCTAGAAATTGTGACATGTGAATGGTCCTCTACCACATCTGAAACCTCCTCTGGCTCGTCCTGCTCCTCTATAGCCTGCTTGATCACCTCTCAATGCATTATATTGTGGTGCTTTATTATACTACGCGGTGTTGTACTAGGGTTGTGTCAGGTTGTACTGCAGCTGCATGTTATTGAAGGTTTGTTGTGCAGTATTATACTGTTGTTGTGTAGTGTTGTATGGGGTTGGGGCTTGATTGAATTGTGGTGCTACTTTCCCAATCATCATTTTGGCATGTACCTTGTATGCATCTGATGTTCTTTCCCGCATCAGCTCCATAGTTCTATAATATTTTTCGTCGTGGCCCACTGATTTACAAAAGGTGCAATATGAATTCTTTGGGATTGTCTAATATTTCTACATCATCGTGTAGTGATAAGGGTCATGACCCAGTTTATTTCATATCTCGCACCATAATCCTCCCTGTGGTAGAGGGTTTGGCATACCTGTTTCCATATACTGCATGAATGTTGGGCATTCGTTCTTGTGGTGTCCTTCCGTCCTGCATGTGGTGCACCAAATGACTTCTCGTTTGTCCTTGTTGTTATTCTGGTTCAAATAAAATGTTAAATTATTCAAATCCTCCTTTATCTCTTCGATAGCTAGGTCCGTCTGCTAGTACTGGTTCTCTTCTAGTTGTAAGGCTACCTGTAGAGCCTCTGCCTGCATTTGAAACTTATGTTTTCGTAATAGATATTTTAAGTGTGGGAGTAGTGACTTGACAAACAAGTGTCGATGTTGCATATCGATCATAAAGTATTTTAACTTTCCTTTTAATCGCTTGAATCTCTGATCAATCTCTCATACAGATTCTCTTGGTTCCTTTCTTATTTCAATCATCTTGTTAATGTACCGATCCTCTGAGCTCGACTTTTGGAACTCATTTATCAATAATTTCTTAATGTCGTCCAGTTTCCTTGTCATCCCAGGGGCAATGCTCATGTCTAGACTCATGTACCAGTCTAATGCGTGGTCTCTTAGCATGATCGCTAGCTATGAAAGTTTGGTATATTCATCGATGATCTTCTTTGCTTCCTAGATTTTTTCACAAATGAACAAATGCTTCTCAGGGTCTTTTGTTGCTTGTACTCAAAACTCTGGTAATCTGATAGTGGGATTGTGTCCTACCATTCTGAATATTGAACTACTACATCCTCCGCATGGTGTAGATACTTGACTAGGGTTGCCTGAACTGGATCCTCCAGTTGTTTCTCCTTGTGTAGATGTACTTCCTGTTGTTGGACTTCCTCCAAACTTCAGCTGTCTAAAAAGTGGTGTTCTCTTTGGTGTATTGGTCGCACATGGGTTTATGGGTTCCACACTGACATTAATATGGATAGGATGGTTTCCTTCTCCTCATTTTCTTGGGCCTCTCATCTTCCTCTCGTATGTTACGTGCAGGATTTCCTCAATCTGCTCCACAACCCAGAGATCCTCTACCTCTTCTTCATCACTCGCCATGTCCTCCCTCGCAGCTACGACTCTCTTCTTGGTATTCACCTTGTATTGGTAGGGTACTCTGCTACACGTCATTTATGATGACACCAAGATCCACTTGAGTTGGTCGCCATCCATCATGATCGGGGCCAAGGGTTCCTACTCCTTCTTTCCTTTATCCTCACCTCCTTCCATTTATCTTCTCTTTGTCAGTGTTTCCCCCCTTCCCCCATGCACGCAGGGAAGTTTAGCTATCTGATTCCATTTTCATTACACCTTTTTTATATAGCAGTATCTTAATAGAGGTATATAGGGTTTGAATGTACCTTCCTCGAGGTCCACGCAGAAATTCTTTCTCTGCTCCATTGTATGACTTCACTATGTCAACTGCAAATTTGGTGATGAATCCTGCCACAATACTGTCAAGCCAAAAGTCTACCGTGTGGGTGACTTTGTTGTTCACCTGTTGTAACTGCTCAATCTGTACCTGGGTCCAATATAGATTTTGGATCTAGTTTGTCACATGGTTATCCTTCAACCTTAGTATCCACTCCTGTAGTAGATGCGGAAAATCACAAAAAAAGACTTCGTGTAAATCAATAAACACGTATTTATCCAGATATTTGTGAGGTGTGATTCTAGGGTTTCTATTGTCTTTTTGTGCAAACTCTAGCTCTTTGGTTCTCAACCAACCTTTTATTTTCACTTTCGTGGGGTTCCAAGGTCTCAAAATTCCCTTATAATGGCTCATTTCTCTTTTGTTTTGGTCATTCATTTCTCGTTCACTTTATCTCATCTACTAAGTCCTTTCTTGTTCCTCTTAACACTACAATAGAACCATTTGTTGGTTTAACTGCTTCCTTTTACTATATGAGTTATTGAACTAGGGTTCATGTCTTCCAGGTTTCCAAAAAATCCTCTAAAACTATCGGCCCTCCTAGTAAACCAGAAGGCAACACAATACATAGAGTGCACTGCGCAGTCTCACCTGAGATAGCTTTAAATGAGTGACTGTAAGACTCAAGTGTTTATAGCCTAGGATTGAGTATGAGATAGTGGTTTATTAACCAAATCCATGTACTATGAGTTGTAAGTGTAATCTACTTATTCCTCATGGGTGCATATGTACATTTCACAGTTTATTTCCCAAACAACATAAACATATTCCATAACAATGTATTAACTCATTCATCAAGCATAACCATTAATCACTGAAAGAAAGTAAATATATGCATGCATTCATCAAATTACATAGATATTACCGTGGTTCACCCCCTCCTAGGCTACATCCACAAATATTTGGCTCTTGTCTCTTTTATTATGGTAGTTATGCATTTTTGGCGCCACGCACTTACAATTCTCCTCTAATGGGTTAGATCTATATGAGGCAAACTAGATCACACCAGGCTCCATGGCCTGGGATCTAATCCTTGGATCTACCTTCTCTCTTCTGTTCTTCACTCAAAAGATTACAAAAATAGTACATAACAATATTGCATAATGCATCCATTCGTACATCACTCTAATGGAATGTTACAAGAACCCAAACCTCTACAAAAATAGTAAACTTACTACAAAATGCCAACCTTTATATGATACTTGCGTATCTATATTTATATCTATCGGGCTCTTCATCCATTTACAATGTATTACCAAAACCCTAACCATACCGACATTAGGTCTTCCTCCCATGCACGTTTTGTTCTTCCTCCAGCTGTCGGTTTCCTTGTGCACGCTTTCTTGCATGCACGCGTGTTGTTATTTCTCCAGTTGTTACTTTAGTTTTTGAACACTTTCTTTCCACTATCTTCCTTCTTTCCAGTTCGTCCTAGTGCCAACAAGAGGCTACAGTCATGAGAGAAGCCAAAGGTCAAAATATTAGTGTGGCTAAATATGAGACATAATCTAATGGACATAGAAGTGGAGTGGAACCATAAAAGTTGGTAGATTATGAGAAGTCTGATAATGGAAGTGTAGAGTTATAGAGATAACAACAAGAGGATAATGATAGCACAAGAGGAATAAAATCAAATAAATGCTCAAATTATGAAAATCCTAAATTAGTTGCAAAGACAAGCAAAGAATGGATGAGGCTGAAGACATGAGGAAGAAGGTAGACATTACGAAATAAGAGATAACGACAAAATACCCAATCACTCAAGAAGTTCTAGTATAATTCATAGATATCAATCACCTCCTTACTCAGCTAGGAAGTTTTATGCATCTAAGATTCAAGGAGAAGTCCAAAAGTGTCTCCCGTTAGACATCAAAGAAGAAGATATGAGTTGGATAGTTTGCAAAGAGAGCTTATCTTTTCTATTTTTTAGATTTATTTATATTATATATTTATTTATTTTGACACTGATTTGATAAATTTTTAATATATATGGATCCATAAAGTAGAATAATTAAACTACTCCTAATACATAATGTCTCTAAATGTTTAGATATTTTTTGATGAAATAATTTCGTTAAAACTTGTTCATATAAATATTTTTGCAATGGTTAAAAGAGATATTATATTTTTCCTTTTATGTCATATATACTTCATAACTTCAAGAATGTTAAAAGCAATATACAAATTTCCCCTAAGACCATATTCACTTCATAAATTCACATCTATTATTTAACTCAAATGTTATTCAACTATTTTATAAATAATGTTTATAAATTTTCTTAGATTTTTGTTTATTTCATAAACTTATCTATGTTATCTAACTTAAATTATATTCAATCAATTCAACCAGTCCTCGTACATTTTTTTTTCCTTGATACATGATAACTGGTTCATATTTATGGTATAATTATCTTAAATTTGAATTGGATATTAAATATCTTAACCTAAATGCACTTCTACTAAAATACATAATCAAACATTATGAAAATCGTTATGAAGTATGATTTCACATACATTTTTTTTCCTTGATACATGATAACTGGTTCATATTTATGGTATAATTATCTTAAATTTGAATTGGATATTAAATATCTTAACCTAGATGCACTTCTACTAAAATACATAATCAAACATTATGAAAATCATTATGAAGTATGATTTCACATAAACAGAGGGACCATAAATATGTTGATTGATTATTACTATTCTCAAAATTCCTTTTAGATAATCATACGTGAAAGTAGTGAAAATATTATATTTCTCCTTTGATGTATTTTCTTAATCCTTTTGAAGTCTAATTATTACTAGTCTTGTTATTCTTGTTTAGTACTTTTATACAATGGATTGTTAAAGAAATAATTCTACAGAATCATTTAAAATATGTTTCTCAAACGTATATGAAAAAACAAATTGCATATAGGAAACCATGGAATTAGTAACAATTAAAAAACTCCTATTTTAATTCGATGAACTTTAAAAAAATATCATACCATTCAAAATTTAATATTTTTAACATAATTTCTTAAGGGGTAATTCCAAACAAGCAAGTGTTCATTAAAATGCAATAAACCCTTCACTAACAAACTCCCTTGTCAAATGAGTTCTTAAATTCATAATTACACAAAATAAGATGGTTCATCATACTTCTGGCCACCCTATGTCCTGATCTAGGTGGATCTCGGTGGCCATCCACCTTTTCCACTAAATCAATGTTTTCAAGCCTGTGATTTTGATAAACCATGATATTCACCTTTTTGATGGGGAATGTAATGTAATCCATCTCCATTTTTTAATTACATTCATCATGGAATGATTTCCTAGTGGTCTTATGTACATGCCTACATCATAGCATGAATGCACTAGATTTCATTATAACTCCACAGTTAAGTGCATTGGGATAGAGTAGTATTGGGATGGGTTACCACCCAGGAAGTCCCAGTGTCTTACATGCCTATGACATTTTGTAAACTTAGACCAATTTATCCCATATGTATCATGGAAATTATTCTCCCCTCACTCTCTCATATGTAATTCAGGTGAAGGAGGCCCTTTAAGCATGTAATGGAGTGTGATTTAAATCTTGTTGTGAATGAAGTGTAGCCAATGTATCTTTCTCTTCATAGATAAACTACCACATTCTTTCATTTTGTGTTCTAAAGTGTTTTTCTATCTTATTTATTAATAGAAGTTTGGTTTCATTGTATTTCTATGTTCTCTTCTATATTTTCATTTGTATCTCATTTCATTCTCAACATAATCTAGATCACTGGTATCAAATTATTTTTCTCCTTGTCATTTCTTATAACATGTCCCTTATGAGGTCAGGATATAGAGAGTTGGGTCTCGAACTAGTTTCTCTTGAGGAAAATCACTCTCATCAACCTAAGAAACCTCCCATGGGAGAAGAAAAGAGATATTACAGAGTAGAAGATCATTTCAAGACATTACTCAAGGAATCCTTCATGTGATAAAGGAACAAGATGATGGACAAAGATTCTCAGATCCTTTGAAAAATACTGATGGAAACTGAGGCATCTTCAAGAAGAAGCCATTTCGAAGTTGTGGCACTCTTCAAGTTACAATTCAGTTTTGATATTCCCTTATTTGAAGGTCGGATAGATGGAAATGATCTAGAAAAATGGTTGAATCTACTATAAGTGTATTACTCTGTCCAAAAATTTTCTGAGAGTGAAAATATAGCCTTCATGCTCCTTAAATTCATTCCCAATGTCAGAGTTTGGTGGGAAGGTTACTTGGAGTGTTACACCACAGATGAATCTACACCATTTGGGAGAGAAACCACTTGGGAGGTATTTTTATATTCCCTCAAGGAGGAGTTCTACCCTATATAAAACTATGATGTACAATACACGAGATGAAAAAATCTTCATTAGAAAAGAGACCAGACAATGTTGGAGTACACTAACATATTCCATACCTTGCACTCAAAGTTAGGTATCAAAGAATCCAAGCATCACTTATTTTTGAAGTATCACAATGGTATCCACAGGTACATTCAAACATAGATGGATTTCTTGTACATATCCTCAATGGGAGCTTATTGTCACTCTACTGTCAAAATTGAGAAGAAATTTAAGCAGTCGAGTAAGTGGGAGTTTAGGTTTACAAATACACCACAACAGAAGCATGGAAAAGGAAACCCTAACTCAAAAAACAAAGGACAAATCAAGGAGAGTCATATCAACAAAATTATTCCAAGAAACCAACCAAGAAGGGTGAATGGAAATCTAATAAAATCACAATAAAGTGGTGTGAGTTCCACAAAATCCTCTGGCAGAACCCTGATCAATGTCACTTGAAACAATCATTTGTGGCCAAAGTCAAGGAAAAAGAACTAGAACCTGACTCAAAATATGATTCAAAGCATAATAAAGGGAAATATATCATCAATGCAAAACCTATTGTTATCGGACAAATCAATAGGATCAATTCCACCAATAGCCTTTAACAGTGCTTTATGTTGTGTAAGACAATTTTGAATGACTTTGAGAGACGATATCACAGAAGGTGCCTGGACAAGATCTTATACAATGAGGATTAAACAATAAATTATGAACCATGCCCTTAGAAGGAGGACGAAGAAATGTATCTAGAATTGGCCATTTGAGATGAAGAGGATTGTTGGGAGGTGAAGTCGATGGATGAGGTTGAATCAATGGAGGTGGTGAATAGTCAACTTTCTCTTTCGAAGGAGAATAATCTTTGGCTCGAGTAGAGAATGCAACTTTGTTCTTCTTGGAGTCACCAATACACATAAGTACATAAGATGTGGTAGAGGGAGAAGTTTGGTCATGAATGACCAATTGGGCCTACTATTGAGAAGGAAAAGGTTGCGACAAAATGACGAGTGTAGGAGGTGTCTCGGTCCCTTGTAGGAACTTAGTAACCTCAACATGTCATGGACAATCTTTCATATAATGATCCTCACCATAGATAATACAAGGATAATGAGGTTTATTCTTTTCTTTGTCATCAACAAGATGAGTATTGGGTTTATCAGATTGTTGATTATTATTTTTTTCCTCTTCAATCTTACCCTTCCATTTTTTTTATTTTATTTTTTTATTTTTTACCGGTAGGTGTAGATTGAAATGAATTAAGCTTAGAAGTTTTACCAAGAGAAGGAGTTGTAGGAGGAGTATTTTGTACATTATTAGTAGTAGACTTGGGATTGGAATCACTAGCTTGTTTTGAATGAATCTCATTATGAAAAGTACCAATCATGTGATCAAAAACATGAGAACCTACTGGAGGTGTTGGGGTTGGATTTGCAGATGGGTGAGGAGCATCAAGGATCAAGTCATATAGTGTTTTCATTTGTGAATAAACGAGATCCAAATATTGAACACGACTAATCACCTGCTCTTTAGTGACGACACCACCGATGGAAACATCACAGGATATCGGACCGATGAGTGACTTGGTGAACCACTCGACCAATAGTTGATCAGGAAGGGGAAATTTGATTAAGAATATTCTCCTCCTCCACTCATGAATATGATCAGAAATGTGAATAGATGAGGATTGTTTAAATGAGCTCAAAATTTCAGTTCCTATCTCATATCAGATCGGTAACTAGTAATGCATTAAAAAATCCATAGCTAAGGTGTTGAATTCATTGAAGAATCCTTGTGGAAATTCAATATACCATTTGGATTATGAACCCATTAGAGTTTGTTGGAAAATACGTAAAATAATGGACTCATCCATCAAGGAGTGGGATGAACACCAAAGATGGAAATTCATGACGTGATTATTTGGGTCTTCCCCTGATCGGCTGTCAAACTTAGGAATGTTTGATGGTAACTTGGTAGCTATGATCGGCCAATAAGGAGAATGCAATATAGGATCATTCAAAATCCTAGATTAATCTGGTAAATCCAAAGTAGAAAGAAATGATCACTATCTGTTCACTTGAGGAAACTGGTAATTTTGAGGAGGTAGTCCCGTGGGTATACTAGTAGGACCATAAGCAGTCTGTAGATAGTTAGAAGGTCCTGTCAAATTTGGTGGTGGAGGGTTTTGAGTCAAATAGTCAAATTGGGTTGGTTGATTGGGTAAGCTTCCTTGGGAAGGATCATTAGGCTGAAAAACTTGACCCCAGGTAGGATTCATAGAACCTGCATATGGTTTCTCGAGATTAGGGGGTACAAAATAATTAACATGAGGAGGTTTCCCCCAGGCGATTGCTTATTGCCTTGGAAAGGAAAATTCCAAGGTTGAGACTCTAATATAGGGGTATATTTCCCATACATTAGGTTATGACCCAACTTGAGGTTTCCCCCCAACTTGAGGTTGCCCCCCAACTTGAGATTCCCCCCCAACTTGTGGTTGACCTCCAATAGGAATTTGAAAACCAGAAGCAACATAATGACTTGTGCCTCCAAATTGATTAGAGATATTGGGGCCAGGATGATTAGATCCTCTAGATGAAGGTGGAGGAGGAATGTTAGGCCCCCCGAAGAGAACCTGGGTAGGTGTAGGAACAAAAATACTAGCAACATTATACCTAGGAGGAAAAAAAGGATTAAGCCCTCTAGATGGATTCTGGGTAGGATTAGCAATAGATGGATTCTAGGTAGGATTAGTAATAGAAGTATTTAGAGTGTGATACCCAGGTGGAAGTGACGGATTTGATCTAAGAGGAAGTGGTGTTCCAATAGGAGCTTGAGTGATTACCGCACCTCTGGAAAAAACATGCGTAACTTCTAGGACCATGGTAGAGCTAGTGAGCTGGAGAGAAAGAATTATATGAGAACCAACCAATAAATAGTTTTGAGAGTATGAAAACATTACTGGTCATGCCAGTAAAATTATCCAAGGGTACTGTATAAGAAGTGGAATTCACATTCGTATGTGATGCCATAGGTTGATTAGATGTCCTCTGGCGTAGGTGACTCATTTCTAGTTTTTCAAAAATATCGTGTCCCGAAGAGGTCCTCCAAGAGAACGAATAGGGTTAAAAGAGCTAGGATTAAAAGTTCCAGTAGTATGAATCGAAGTTATAAATGATTCACTCTAAAAGGGTTGATCGTCTACACCAGACTCTATGTGAGTTCTAGTAGGTATTCTAGTATAATATTCAACAACAACGTCTCCCGATAAGTTTATACGGAAACAAAGTGGATCTTATACAACACTCAATAATGGATTTACAAGAAGTATGGATTCGTCCAATGGAGTAGAACTTCCAATCTCATAGGCTACATCGTTATTGACTGCTCCTTAGGGAGAACCCTCTGCTGAGTTAGGAAGCMAAGGAGTATAATCTTCTGGATCTTCTKGAGGTAACCCTTGCATCCTACATGAACGATGAGCAYTGATGTTGGCCGCACCAAATAAAGAATTAAAGAAATCTATGGCCAACTAGAGAAACAAACATCACTCACTAATAAAATCTAGATATCAAACACACAAAAAAACCTTCTTATTTCGAAGTCACTAGTTGGTGATCAAATCAAACATCATGAAATCAAGAAAAGAAGGGGCTGGGATAAAGAGGGTGGAAAAGTTATGTTGATGACCTGCTTAATGGACTTACACCTTGGTGCAAGCACCCACAAATAATTGGAGGTATACCTTCCAAGGAGCTCGAGTGAGTTTGGCCAACATTGATTACATGTATCTTGAAGACTTGCCCCTCCAGAGTCACCTCATGTAAAGACTCTAAAGAGATAGGCCATTAAGGTTACCAATTATGACAATGATGCTTGGGGAAGTAGTCTACAGTGTGATCCACACGCAAGGGAAGGGTATCTAAGCCAGAAATCAACTTGAGAAGGTATCCACATGATTTTCTTCTCAAGTGACCCCCAATAATACGCGCAATCTCCAGAGTAAGACCAAAAAAGTAGGTTTAGTAACTTTGTCGGCCCTAATGCAACCTCGTGATTGACCCTTGTGTTAGAAGGGCTTCCCAAGACAAAATGTAGCAAGTGGATTTTTACTCTCCCTATCACAAGATACTATTGTGTGTATTGATGATTTGGAGAGTGTGCCTTACAACCTATTCCAAAGAGCTATCCTAGATAATGTTGGTGTATAAAAGTTCTAGAAAATAAAAGTTGCTAATATATTTTAAAATTAGGTTGTATTTTAAAGGTTGTTTTTTACTCAAAAGGGAAATGTAAGTGAAATTGATGATGTATTTGACCTTGACTCAATAAGATGTAAGAAGAGATGAAATGAAATTGTTTTATTCAATGAACTCTAATCACAATAGGGAGAAAGTTTCGCTTTCTAGAATAAAAAAAGCTACAAAGCACAATTTATCAATCTTTGAATGCTATGGATTCCAAACAATCAAAGTGTACTAAATCTTCCAATTTTCTCTTTTCAACAAATATTTGAATGTAAAATTTTTCTTACAAAGACTGCTAAAAAGAAGAATAAACTTCAGTCCTTTCCTTTTCAAATTAGAATAGAGACATAATCCAAAAAATAAAGAATGGTTTAAAAAGACTAAAGCACTCTCAACACTATTTCCCAAATCAGACTCACAATGCAAGCACAAAATGAAAAGATAAGAAAACCTTTTGTTGAATGCAAAAAAAAATTGTTTCTTAATCGACAACAATCCAGAACTTAAAATCAATCCAAAAATCAAAATAAATCAAGACCTACTTATAAAACAAGCACCTAGGAACAAAGCCTTGAGATTATACCCTTGTGATAAGAAGTAAAAGATGAAATTTACAAATCTTATGAAGAAGACTCTCAATCCTCAAAAATCAATCAAATTCAGGCTTAAAATATGTAAACCAATCATTCACCAAAGATAAAAGTTCATCCCAGGAATCGTCACTCCAACAATTCCTACAGGAATCATCGCAGGTTGCAGAAAGGTATAGTGTGATGATATAGGATCATCGCAGGCTGTCAGCAAGGCACAGTGTGACATCGTCACCCTGGTCTCCATAAGCAGAGTGTGACGATAAAGAATTGTCGCAGGCTGAAAATAGGACACAATGCAAAAATCTCTGAATATAAATAACATTTGGAAGAATGAAAAAAAAAATCAATGAACCTTCAGGACCAGGAATTCAAGATGGATCACCCACAAACTCAGAGAATTAAATTGATTAAAAGAAGGTAAGCTAAAAGAAAATAAGAATCAAAAAACCAAAAGAGGTCGTATCCCCAATATGGTCGCCAATTTTGTTATCATACAAATCGATAAGTGCAGACACAAACTAATCTCCCTAACTTCCACATGAAGTTAGAACAAAACAAGAGATAATACAAACTTCACCTTAGACTCCATTGTCATATAAACTAGTTCAGAGAGGGACAAGTGACATACCTTTTAAATGACACTTGATCCTCACTAGTGCCATCCTTGTTTCTTCATCTTTGAATTTGCAGGATGGTGAACTTGTTTAAGAAGCACAAAGCAACAAATAGAGAGAACAAAGATATATATTCTAGTGAATTCTATGTATAAGATCAAGGAGTTATACAATAAAAGTCAAGACACCTTTATAGGGAAGAAATGTATTGTTGCATTATATTAAAATGGAAAGTGGATAATACAACCCATTCCTTGATGTTGCAAGGTCCCTTTCAATGGATCTTTTCTCCAACACACACACCTTTGCTCCAATTCCTTTGATGAAGAAGATCCACCATATGACTTACAGAGCTAAAGCAAAGTTATCTCATGTATAATCTATGGCAGAACTCTTCATGCATATGAAATCCTTTGCAACCCTTATCCTTTTCCATAAGAGATCCCTCTTTATATAGGGTGAAAGAGGGATAGATGAGGAGATTAGGATGATCCCACTAGATCAGAGAAGTGAGTAAGATCCAAATCGATCGAAGGCCACCTCATCTTCTAGAATATTCCCTTCTAGAACATTCATGAATTTTGACTTTTCCTTTGTTTAAGCATCATCACACCCTATGAGAGGCATCCTGCAATGATGCCATAGTATAGATTTGGTGCAGCATGTGACAATGAAGCATCATCGCACCCGAAGTATAGAGAAGGGTGCGACGATCTCCCTTGTCATAGTTTTTAAGGAAGAAAAAGTAAACCACTTTTCTGATGGAGAAAGTCTCTTTTAGTTTTTCAGGGAACATGGAAGTGAGTTATGTACATGTCGTGAGTTGATCACTGGGTGACCAAAATAATGTGTAACACATATTAATACTATCATAGCTGCAAAAAAACAACCAAAAGAACTAGATGAGCTTGAGGAGGGGGAACACCTTTTCCACTCACATATGTGGGTAAAGGGGACCCCACTACATTTCATTGTTGACAACAAGAGTCAGAAGAACCTAATATTATTCAAGGTTGTCAAGAGATTGCATTTTCCAACTATGCCACACCCCCAGCCATACAACATTGGATGGTTGAGCTAGGGAAAAGACATCCAAGTTTGCCAACATTGTCTCCTATCTTATGTCCTATGAAATCAATCCCTTTAAGGATGAGGTACTATGTGATGTTTCCCCATTTGAAGTCTGTGATGTTCTTTTAGGACAACCATATATGTTGAAATGTCATGTTATCTATCAGTCTTTCCCCCCCATTGTCATTATTACTCTCAGAGGTCAATGCTACAGAGTACCAAAAGTAGCTCTAACTACTTCTACTTCATTGATCTAAACAAAATAGTGTCACAAAGTAATCTCTCAGAACACAAAGTATTCCCTATTCACGATCTAATCAAATGGTGAACAAAATGTCATTCTGACCACTATAGCTTTAGCCCAAGACATTTCTACCTAGTAGAAGTAGGTCGACAATATTGTAGAGGAGCATGAAGATAATTTTTCTTCACCTACATTACACCACCACATCCCACATTCCATTGACTTGGTGTTGGGTGCTTCCTTACCCAATAGTCCAATCTATAGATGCCCCCTTTAAGATAATGATAGTCTTCCATATGTTCAACATAACTCTATTATCCAATGCCCTTTTTGAGGCATGTTTGGGGTTCCATCCATTATTGTCCATTGATATATCTCTTCATGCTACATCTTCACTGAAAGAGTCCTTCCACACTAAGACCAAGACAGATCATGCATCTAGATTTTTTGAATAGATCTAACACCACCAAAAATAGGTTCATGGTATCCTTCAATGGCATAATACCAAGTACAAGTAGGAAAACTACTTCAACAATGAAAGCATCTCACCAAGGTTCAAATTCAACAAAGGTTACCCCATCTTCCGTAAAAACATGATGCAATGGGGACTGTTGGAGTCAGAAGTCACTCCTGGATTGCAGCAGGAGAAGAGCCCGACAACCATCAGTTTTATGTCACGATTTGTTTATAAAGGTTGATCAAATGGAAATAAACTCAGAACCATATCATTCTAACTTAGAAAAATGGGTTGGAACAAC
>ML802017.1:259978-280062 GCA_009831015.1 Picea engelmannii
TTAAATATAAAATTTTAAAGTTTTTTTTATTTCTTTTAGTTAGATTTTGGTAAATTGTAGAACATGAATTTTAAAAAACAAAATTAAATATTGTATTTAATTATTTATTTTTTATTTCAAAAATTATGTTAATACAATAAAATCTTTGCACATGTTTTTAATGTGTTGATTAAATAATTTAATGTTTTTTTTTTTTTTTTAATTTGAGGTTTTCTCCATGCTATTAATGATCTTCCCATTTTCACAATCAAGTTGGTCTTACATCTATCCAATCAAATCTATCCTTTTGTGAAGAAAAAATTTGGTTTATAACCTTCCATCCTATAATTTTCTTTTAAGAATTCTATGATGCCTCTACTTTGGATTTCAAAATTAAATAAAGAGGGAACATGAATAAATATATCTATGCTTGTGTAATGTAAATGTAAATGAGGGTACATTTTTTTCCACAAGAAAATTGTGCATTATATTAGATATATAATCAGTTTACAAAGTCGGGTAATACCATTAAATTTAAAGGCCTTGCCTTATACTTTCTCCGCCGATAAGTCCAAAGATACAACTCAGAAAACAAAATTACAAAAATACCACTATGTCATCATGAAGTCTATCCAAAATAGGTGCCAAAAAAGACACTGGCCAAAAAATATCCAAAATACAGAACTTTTCTCAAGAAAACAATTTTGACACTACTTCCATACCCCCAAACTGCCTCCACATAAACACATAGAAACAACAAGATAAAGTAGATAATGCTAGTACAACTTAATATATATTCTAGGTCCTTCATGACCATCATTCCATTGATTGTATGTTATAGATCCAGGTCGCTCAGAAAGTGCCTTTTTGGATAATAAGTCGGCCTCCTCATTTTCTTCTCTGTAGACATGGGCAAAGGTGATGACAGAAAAAATCTTGATAAGTTCCTTTACCCAATATTTCCAGTAGTCAATAGTAATTACCTGTAGAGAGCCAATATTATTTAGCCAATCAATAATAATTTTGGAATCCCCAATGATGTGGATATCTGTAATAGATAGTTTGTGTGCCAAAGTGAGGACAACCCAAGCTCCCAAGAGTTTTGATATTGTATTAGTGCCCTCACCACAATTAAGGTTCCATCTATAAACAATGAACTCATTTAGTTTGATAACACCCCTGGCTCCACTTTGTTCCCCATTTCTATGAGATGCACCATCGAACCAACCAATGATTATGTGTTTGGACAAGATATGGACAGTGCATTTAAATGATTTTGGCGATGTCAGGGTGTTGTGGCACTCTATAACAACAATAGAGAGAAAGAATATATTCTCTATGGAAGGAGGTTTTGATTCAAATATGGCCAAATTCCTTTCATTCCAGATATACTAGTAAATAAATGCTGGCAAGGATGAGTAAACATAATTCCTTCTTATCCAGTACTTGAAACATTCCAACACTGTGGAACCTGACCACCCAAAGACTAGCTTGAAATGATTTGTGATTTTAATCCAAATAGAACATGTGAAAGGACATCGAACAAAAAGGTGAAATATCATTTCCTCATTACCTCTACAAAGTAGACACAGTCCGGGACCTTGCCAGCCTCACTTGAGTAGATTGTTTCAGGTGAGCAACTTATCTTCAATGAGAGGCCACATAAATAGTTTTATCTTTTGTGGACATTCCCAGGCCCATAATTTCCTCCTCACACCTCCATTAATCTTCTGCCAAATCTCAACGACCAATGCATTGTATACATTCTTAGTGGTTAAATAGCCTATACCATCCCCTCCCGTCCACCTTAACTCATCATGTGCATCTAAAAGAGAAATTCTTGCATCAATCAATAGAAGTATGTACCTCTCCCATTCTAAAGCATGGTCGCCCACCAGTCCCATCTCTATACTATTTAATGAATTGGCGCAAGTCGATCCCACAGTTGGTGCTCTTCTCACTTGAAAGAGATAATAAACTTGTTTCTCATTTAATTGTGAAATCAAAGACATTGATAGAAAGGAGCCTTTCCCCATCCCCAGAATTTCATCCTTACCAATCATAATGGAAACCCCCACCCCCAATTTCCAAGCCAGCCAATGAAAGAGTAATGGAAAGGCATTTAACAAATTCTTCCAAGTTTGTGATCCAGAACGAGATGATGGATCGGTTGAACGAAGCCAAGAAATCACTAATAAATGTGGAAAATACTTATCCTTTAAGACCCGCTTCCAAATCCAAGGATACATCAAACCTCGCCAAAGTGATTTGATAGCTAAGGCTCACGAGAAATAGTAAATGGTTCTTATCCCCCAACCCCCAAAACTCTTTGGCCTAACTAATGTCTCCCATTTACACAAATGATAGGATGATGAAGATTTTTCTCGAGACCATAAAAATGTGAAAGTCAAAATTTGAATTTGATTTAAAATTGAACCTGGAATATGTGCTAACGCCAACCAGTAAACTGACTGGCTTTCCAGCACAACACTAACCAAAACATATCTTCCTCCTAGAGTGAGAAACCGATTACACCAATGACAAATCCTATGTTCATATTTCTTCAAAAGCCACTTCCAGCCAACCACCTTATAACTATCAATTTTTAAAAAGTATCCCAAGTATTTAAAACCCACAGACAAACTCATAACACCATAATGAAACAATGTTGTCAATTGATTTAGTAAATCCTGTTGAACACCGAAATGATGAAACATAGACTTATTTATGTTGATCTCCAAACCGGAAGCTTCACAAAAATCATTTAAAAGAGCATGTATTTCCTTCCATTCAATAATGGATGCATTCGACATTATTATCACATCGTCCACAAATAGGAGATGGATAATTCTAATCATTCGTAAGACTTTTATGCCCATCAAATTGCCTTCCGAATGACTCTTTTTTACTGAGAGACTCAAGCCTTCAATCTCTAAGATAAATAAAAGAGGAGATAGTGGACACCGCTAATGTATTCCTCTCCCGTTGTTGATGAAATTTGTAGCTTCTCCATTAATGAGAATGGCCAGTGATGCCGAGGTCACATAACCCATAATCCATTTAGTCCTATGATGGCCAAAACCGCATTGAATCAACATCAGCCTTAGATAATCCCAATTCATACAATCATAATCTTTTTTAAGGTCTAACTTCAAAATAATATCCTGAAGTCTCTTTTCTTTGATGCTATGAAGGCACTCATATGTTGTACCTATGACATCCAAAATATGATGCCCCTTGAGAAAACCCAACTGTTCCTCTGACAAAGAATGTCAGAGGATGGGTCTTATCCTTTTTGCGGTGATCTTGGTTACATTATTATAACATAAATTACAGAGAGCAATCAGGTGATAATCGGAAAAGGATAGTGGCCGATTTTATTTTGGAATAAGTGCAAGAAATTTTGAATTGATCAACCGACAAACTTCTCCTCAGAATCTAGTATCCTCAACCATTGCAAGTAAGTCTAGGCCAACCAAATCAAAAAAGTAGAGGAAAAATTCAATTGTCCACTCATCAGGGTCGGGAATATTATCTTTTTCAAAACCTTTTAGTACAACTGATAATTCTTCCAACGATACAACATGTTCTAGAGTAGAGACTTATTCCTCCATAATAATCCATGATAGAGTAGGATTGTCGCCATATGTGCCCGTAGGTTTGACTGCCCATGTTCATTAAATAAATTGTTGAAATAGGTGACAGCTTCTTTTTTGATAGCTTCATGGCCCATGTGAAAACAGACTTCTTCATTAGTTGTCTCCCAAATATATTTCTTATTTATTCTATAGCTGACAAATCTATGAAAGAACTTGGTGTTTTTGTCGTCTCTCTTTATCCAAGTAGCCCTACTTTTCTTGCCTCCATATTTATTTTGCATCCAGTAAGAGCTTGTTGCACACTCCCTCCAAATACTTGCATTGTAAATCTAAATCACCATTAATGAATCCATTGGTTTTATAGAGGTAAAGACATTCCAAATATCCTTCCACTTTTATCTGTAATTCCTTATCTCTTTTTTGTTTTAACTTGGACCATATTTTTACCCGTTGCTTTAGAAGAGCTAGTTTCTCAACCAACCTTCTTTAAGCCCCTTCAATTAAATCAAAATCTCTATCAAGACAAAACTCTCTTGTTAAATTTGTAAAGGATTTGTCTCTTAACCAGACCAAATTAAACTTAAATGGATGCACATTCTTTGGAATGTCTATATCAAGTTGTAAAAAAATAGGCACATGATATGATATGTAGGTAGAATCCACCCATGATATGTACCTCGTTGCTGGCCCAATCAAATCCTATGCTATAAAGAATATGTCAAGTCTTTTTGATATGCTTGATTCCCCCATCCTTCCATTGTGCCACGTTGGAACCATATATATTGGAGCCACGTCCACCAGTGGAGTGTTTGCAAATAAATCTTTAAAAAAAGTAGCCAAAGGATCTAACAAGGCCAATGTACCCCAAGTCTCTTTAGAGTTTAATGTAAAATTTAAGTCCCTTGCCATAATTAAATCGGTGTGTAATAAAAGTCCCTTATCTGCACATTTTTTCCAGAAGGATTTATGTTCCGTGAAGGGACCATAGACATTCAGGGGAGTAAGAATCCTCTTATCAACATAAGAGGCATACAATTCTGATCCTAATGCACACAGTTCATGAAAGTGAGGCGGAAGTTGAGACCTCATCTCACCCCATAAATGGAAAACATCCAGAGAGCGGCCGTAAAGGTAGACTGTCAATTATGGATAGTTTTTATTGTAAACCACATAATGGCACCTAGATCGCATCTGGCATAAGGAGGCTTTCACAATCTAATAGAGCATGTGCCAACTACAAACATTAATGCAGTGGTTCAAGCACGCCTTTGTGGGGTGAAATTTTGAGTATATGTATGTAGTTTTGATTTTTATTAGAGGTCGATGGTTGAGCTAGGCTCTCGATTGTAAAGTTTTTGATGAATCTCTGGTTATGTATTTTTATTTGAGACTATCAAATTAATAGAAGTCAGCTTCTTTCCATCTCTTTGTTTAGTTGTGTTGAAACACTCAAGTATGGATGATCCAGCCGAGGATTGTTATGTTGTTATAATGTAGGTTTGATTATAGCTACATTGTGATCGGTTTTACTCAGTTCCTTGTGTTGTATTTTCCCTCTTACACTAGATGGCTTAGGCATGGAATATCCAGTCGAATCATTGTAGTTGTAGGATGATGGAGGTTTAATCATTCTATTGTTGCAGCTATGTCATTTGGACATATTGCAGTGTCTGAAGCTTGAGCTCAAGAGTGATCTTGAGTCTGATATTTTCTTCTCCAAGCTACTGGAAGGCCTAATTCCCATAGCAGTCTCATTCACCTTTCTCATTAAGTCTTCTCTCTGCTCACATTTAAAATCATTTTGCTAACTGAAGTTATTTGTGGCCCTCACTTCCCTGTGCATTTGTGGCCTAGTTTTCTGAGTTAAAATGATATCATCTTGAGTCTACGCCCATTTGACCTCGTATAAAACCAACCTCTGAAATATAAAAATCTGATGGGTATTGGGATTACCTCCAACACAATCTAGAGGTGACTTCTAGTGCTAACATTTATGGCACCATTGTCGGGGAACGAATTGAAGACATTTCCCTGGGATAGAACAACAAAGAGATTCTGATTCTGAGGGTGCATCAGATATCAGAACCATTGAAGATTGCAACTTGCACCTGGAGAAGCCACTATTTCAGTTGTGGCTACCTCTGGCACACCTGAAGCTGAACCAAAGAAGATTTCTCAAGAAGGCTTTTAGCAGCTTCTTTCTCAACTTAGAAAGTTCCCTGGGAGAGTGACCACAATCAGATATGGTCTTTGATGGTGAAAAAATACCAGACGCATTTAGGCTGCATATCATTCACCTGGAGACTCCATGTTTAAAGAATCGATCGTTGACTCCACTGGTCTAAAATGGAAAAAATATTGGCTTGGAAGTTTGCTCCTTTTAATTTCTCCTATGTTCCTCGTTTTCCAAATGTTGTCTCTGCTATAAATGAATGGGATGATTATATTCTGAGACTCATATGAAGCAAGCATGATCATCTGGGTAAACACTTGTTTAATTTTGATATGTGCATGCTTGAGCACAATTTTTTTCATGAGGATGTCTTGATCAAGATGTTCAGGTTTTATTTGGAGGAAGATGCTCGTGAATGGTGCCAATATCTCCCTGCTACTAGTATCCATTCTTTGAAGGATTTTCTTGATGCTTTTAATTTATATTACAAGGAGATTTACATGTCTCATCTTATATAGGATGACTGTTGTAAGAATTTTGCATCCCATATCGAGAAAATGATAGAGTCTTCCTCGTGTGATGAGTTTGTTGAAGGTATGAGTGAAAGAGGAAGCACAAAGGATATTTTTGTTCATGAGACAAATGTTTTGACTAGCCCTACTTATGATGAAGAAGGCCTTCCAGATATGATTGATAATAGCGTTGATGATTACATAACAATGGATGTATCATGTTCAGTCCCTTATACACCTGTTGTCTCAGATTTAAAAGAAGAGATGGTTGTGGAGGAGGATTCTTCCCTTTTCCTTCAAGAGGTTTCCCATGATATATTTTCACCTAGGATTGAAGAGAAAAATCATGTGTATGAGCAGCCATAAGTAGCAGTTACTACTTTCCCTGAAATGGATATTTTTAACAGTTACATTCTTGATGGAATTACTCTTTTAGAGGTTGATCATACATATGAAGAGCATCCCATTTTCTATGAGTATTCTATATGAATATAATTTAATAAAAAAATTATGTATGGTTTGTTATACAAGTTTTTTATTCAAAATGTTTCGGATTTTAATGTTAGGATTTTTAGGTTAGGTGAAAAATATTAATATTATAATTTATAAAGATAAATTTTCCTTTATATTATAGTTTAAATTTTCATATTATAATTTATACTAAATTTTCATATTATAATTTATACTAATGTACATTTTAATTTTTAAAATAAAAAATATACAATTTTTGAATTAAAAATTAAAATATATACAACCTTTTTAATTTAATGTTAATTATGTAAATGATAAATCATTTTGATTATAGTTGTGTAATATGAAAGAATAAAGAATTTTTATTGTAATATATTTTTTTCTTTGGTTTGTTTATGTTATTATTTTTACTCTTTTTTTTCATAATATTATAATTATAATAAAATAAAATATTTTTAATTATAATAATTATAATCGAATTAAAATTAATTATTAATTATAATTATAATCAATTTATTATATTATATTATAATTACATTGAACACAACTAATCACCTGCTCTTCAGTGACGACAACACTCATGGAAACATCACGGGATATAGGACCAATGAGTAACTTGGTAAACCACTTGACCTATAGTTGATCAGGAAGGGGAACTTTGATTAAGAATCTTCTCCTCCTCCACTCATGAATATGATCAAAAATGTGAGTAGATGAGGATTGTTTAAATGAGCTCAAAATTTCAGTTCCTATCTCATATCAGATCGGTAATTGGTAATGCATTAAAAAATTCATAGCTAAGGTGTTGAATTCATTGAAGAATCCTCGTGGAAATTCAATATACCATTTGGCTTCTGAACCCATTAGAGTTCATTGGAAAATACGTAAACTAATGGACTCATCCATCAAGGAGTGGGATGAACACCAAAGATGGAAAGTCATGATGTGATTATTTGGGTCTTCCCCTGATCGGTCGTCAAACTTAGGAATGTTTGATGGTAACTTGGTAGGTATGATCGACCAATAAGGAGAATGAAAGATAGGATCATTCAAAATCCTAGATTAATCTGGTAAATCCAAAGTAACAAGAAACGATAGCTGCCTATTCACTTGAGTAAACTGCTAATTTTGAGGAGGTAGTCCCGTGGGTATACCAGTAGGACCATAAGCAGTTTGTAGATAGTTAGAAGGTCCTGTCAAATTCAATGGTGGAGGGTTTTGAGTCAAATAGTCAACTTGGGTTGGTTGATTGGATAATCTTCATTGGGAAGGATCATTCGACTAAAAACCTTGACCCCAGGTAGGATTCATAGAACCTACATATGGTTTCCCGAGATTAGGGGGTAAAAAATAATTAACTTGAGGAGGTTTCCCCCCAGGCGATTGTTTATTGCCTTGGAAAGGAAAATTCCAAGGTTGGGACTGTAATACAGGGGTATATTTCCAGTACACTGGGTTATGACCCCCAATTTGAGGTTTCCCCCCAACTTGAGGTTTCCCCCCAACTTGCGATTCTCCCCCAACTTGAGGTTGACCTCCAATAGGAATTTGAAAACCAGAAGCGACATAATGACTTGTGCCTCCAAATTGATTGGAGCTATGGTGGCCAAGACGATTAGATCCTCCAGATGAAGGTGGAGGAGGAATGTTAGGCCCCCCAAAGAGAACCTGGGTAGGTGTAGGAACAAAAATACTAGCAACATTATACCCAGGAGGAAAAAAAGGATTAGGCCCTCTAGATGGATTCTGGGTAGGATTAGCAATAGATGGATTTTGGGCAGGATTAGTAATAGAAGTATTCAGAGCGTGATACCCAGGTGGAAGTGACAGATTTGATCTAAGAGGAAGTGGTGTTCCAATAGGAGCTTGAGTGATTACCGCACTTCTGGCAAAACCATGCGTAACTTCTGGGACCATGGTAGAGCTACCGAGCTGGAGAGAAAGAATTATATGAGAACCAACCATCAATTGGTCTGAGACTATGACAACATTACTGGTCATTCCAGTAAAATTATCCAAGGGTAATGTATAAGCAGTGGAAGTCACATGCATATGTGATGCCATAGGTTGATTAGAGGTCCTCTGGCGTAGGTGACTCATTCCTAGTTTTTCAAAAATATCGTGTCCTGAAGAGGTCCTCTAAAGAGAATGAACAAGGTCAAAAGAGATAGAATTAAAAGTTCCAGCAGTATGAACCGAAGTTCTAAACGATTCACTCTAAAAGGTTGGATCGTCTACACCAAACTCTATGTGAGGTCTAGTAGGTATTCTAGTATAATCTTCAGCAACAACGTCTCCCGATAAATTTATCCGGAGAAAAAGTGGATCTTATACAACACTCAATAATGGATTTATAGGAAGTAAGGATTCCTCCAATGGAGTAGAATTTCCAATCTCATAGGCTACGTCGTTATTGACTGCTCCTTTGGAAGAACCCTCTAGTGACTTAGGAAGCAAAGGAGTATATTCTTCTGGATCTTCTGGAGGTAACCCTTGCATCCTACGTGAACGAAAAGAACTGATGTTGTCCACACCAAATAAAGAATTGAAGAAATCTATGGCCGACTAGAGAAACAAATATCACTCACTAATAAAATCTAGATATCAAACACACAAAAAAACCTTCTTATTTCGAAGTCACTAGTTGGTGATCAAATCAAACATCATGAAATCAAGAAAAGAAGGGACTGGGATAAAGCRGGTGGAAAATTTATGTTGATGACCTACTTAACAGACTTACACCTTGGTGGAAGCTCCCACAAATAATCAGAGGTATACCCTCCAAGGAGCTCGAGTGAGTTTGGCCAACATCGATTACATGTATCATGAAGACTTTCCCCTTCAGAGTCACCTCGTGTAAATACTCTAAAGAGATAGGCCACTAAGGTTACCAATTATTACAATGATGCCTGGGGAAGTGGTCAATAGTCTGATCCATGCGCAAGGGCAAGGTATCTAAGCCAGAAATCAACTTGAGAAGGTCTCCACATGATTTTCTTTGCAAGTGACCCCCAATAATACATGCAATCTCTACACTAAGACTAACAAAGGAGGGTTAGTAACTTTGTCAACCCTAATGCGACCTCGTGATTGACCCTTGTGTTAGAAGGGCTTCCCAAGACAATATGTAGCAAGTGGATTTTTACTCTCCCTATCACAAGATACTATTGTGTGTTTTGATKCTTTGGAGAGTGTGCCTTACAACCTATTCCAAAKAKMTATCCTAGMTAATGTTGGTGTATAAAAGTTCTAGAAAATAAAAGTTGCTAATATATTTTAAAATTAYGTTGTATTTTAAAGGTGGTTGTTTACTCAAAATGGAAATGTAAGTGAAATTGATGATGTATTTGACCTTGACCCAATAAGATGCAAGAAGAGATGAAATGAAATTGTTTTATTCGATGAACTCTAATTACAATAGGGAGAAAGTTTCACTTTCCAGAATAAAAAAGCTACAAAGCACAATTTCTCAATCTTTGAATGATATGGATTCCAAACAATCAAAGTGTACTAAATCTTCCAATTTTCTATTTTCAACAAATATTTGAATGTAAAAWTTTTCTTACAAAGACTACTAAAAAGAAGAATAAACTTCAGTCCTTTCCTTTTCAAATCAGAATAGAGACATAATCCAAAAAATAAAGAATGGTTTAAAAAGACTAAAGAACTCTCAACACTATTTCCAAAATCAAACTCACAATGCAAGGACAAAATGAAAAGATAAGAAAACCTTTTTTCGAATGTAAAAATAAATTGTTTCTCAATTGACAACAATCCAAAACTCAAAAGAAATCAAGAAATACTTATCAAACAAGCACCTAGGAACAAAGGCTTGAGATTATACCCTTGCGATAAGAAGTAAAAGATGAAATTTACAAATCTTATGAAGAAGACTCTCAATCCTTGAAAATCAATCAAATTCAAGCTTAAAAGATGTAAACCAATCATTCACCAAAGCTAAAAGTTCATCCCAGTCAATGAAGACAAATCTGGGCAAAGAAAATAAAATTGATTGTCACTCCAACAATTCCTATAGGAATCATCGCAGGCTGCGAAAAGGTGTAGTGTGATGATATAGGATCATCGCAGGCTATCAGCAAGGCATAGTGTGATGTCATCACCCTCGTCTCCACAAGCAGAGTGCGATGATAAATAATTGTCGTAGGCTAAAAATAGGACACAGTGAAACGATCTTTGAATATAAATAAAATTTGGAAGAATGACAAAAAATTTCAATGAACCTTCAGGACCAGGGATTCAATATGGGTCACCCACAGACTCAAAGAATTAAATTTATTAAAATAAGGCAGGCTAAAAGAAAATAAGATTCAAAAAACCAAAAGAGGTCGCATCCCCATTATGGTCTCCAATTTTGTTATCAGACAAATCGGTAAGTGCAGACACAAACTAATCTCCCTAACTTCCACAGGAAGCTAGAACAAAAAAAGACATAATACAAACTTCACCTTAGACTTCATTGTCATATAAACTAGTTCTGAGAGGGACAAGTTTCATACCTTTTAAATGACGCTTGATCCTCACTAGTGTCGTCGTTGTTGCTTATCTTTGAATTTGCGGGATGGTGAACCTATTTAAGAAGCACAAACCAACAAATAGAGAGAACAAAGATATATATATTCCAGTGAATTCTATGTATAATATCAAGGAGTTATACAATAAAAGTCAAGACACCTTTATAGGGAAGAAATGTATTGCTGCATTATATTAAAATGGAAAGTGGAGAATACAACCCATTCCTTGATGTTGCAAGGTCCCTTTCAATGTCTCTTTGCTCCAACACACACACCTTTGCTCCAATTCATTTGATGAAGAAGATCCACCATATGACTTAGAGAGATAAAGAAAAGTTATCTCAAGTATAATCTATAGCATAACTTATCATGCATATGCAATCCTTTGCAAACCTTATCCTTTTCCATAAGAGATCCCTCTTTATATAGGGTGAAAGAGGGATAGATGAGGAGATTAGGATGATCCCACTAGATCAGAGAAGTGAGTAAGATCCAAATCGATCGGAGGCCACCTCATCTTCTAGAATATTCCCTTCTAGAACATTCGTGAATTTTGACTTTTCCTTTGTTTAAGCATCATTGCACCCTGTGAGAGGCATCTTGTGATGATGCTGCATTCTAGCTTTGGTGCAGTGTGCGAAGATCAAGCATCGTCACACCTGAAGTATAGAGAAGGGTGCGACAATCTCCCTTGTCATATTTTTTAAGGAAGAAAAGGTAAACCACTTTTCTGATGGAGAAAGTCTCTTTTAATGTTTTTAGGGAACATGGAAGTGAGTTATGTACATGTCATGAGTTGATCACTGAGGTGACCAAAATAATGTGTAACACATATTAATAACATCATAGCTGCAACAAAACAACCAAAAGAACCAGATGATCTTGAGGAGGGGGAGCACCTTTTCCATTCACATATGTCAGTAAAGGGGACCCCACTACATTTCATTGTTGACAACAAGAGTCAGAAGAACCTAATATCATTCAAGGTTGTCAAGAGATTGAATTTTCCAACTATGCCACACCCCCAGCCATACAACATTGAATGGTTGAGCTAGGGAAAAGACATCCAAGTTTGCCAACATTGTCTCCTATCTTATGTCCTATGAAATCAATCCATTTAAGGATGATGTACTATGTGATGTTTCCCCATTTGAAGTCTGTG
Source organism: Picea engelmannii (assembly GCA_009831015.1). Taxonomy (NCBI): domain Eukaryota; kingdom Viridiplantae; phylum Streptophyta; class Pinopsida; order Pinales; family Pinaceae; genus Picea; species Picea engelmannii. Next base: position 272,407 of record ML802017.1, read on the forward strand.
ATGTTCTTTTAGGACAACCATATATGTTGAAATGTCATGCTATCTATCAGTCTTTCCCCCCCATTTTTATTATTACTCTCGAAGATCAGCGCTACAGAGTACCAGAAGTATCTTTGACTACTTCCACTTCATTGATCTAAAAAAAATAGTGTCACAAAGTAATCTCTCAAAACACAAAGTATTCCCTATTCACAATCCAATCAAATGGTGAACAAAATGTCATTGTGACCACTATAGCTTTGGCCCAAGATGTTTCTACCCAGTAGAAGCAAGTCGACAATATTGTAGAGGAGCATGAAGACAATTTTTCTTCACCTACATGGGGTTCCTCTACACCACCACATCCCACATTCCTTTGACTTGGTGTTGGGTGTTGCCTTACCCAATAGTCCAATCTATAGATGCCCCCTTTAAGATAATGATAGTCTTCCATATGTTCAACATAACTATATTAGCCAATGCCCTTTTCAAGCATGCTTGGGGTTCCATCCATTATCCCCCATTGATATATATCTTCATGTTGCATCTTCGCTAAAAGAGTCCTTCCATAGTAAGACCAAGACAAATCATGCATCTAGAGTTTTTGAACAGATCCAGGACAACCAAAAATAGGTTCATGATATCCTTCAACGGGCTAATACCAAGTACAAGTAGGACAACTACTTCAGCAATGCAAGCGTCTCACCAAGGTTCAAAATCAACAAAGGTTACCCCATCTCCTGAAAAAACATGATGCAATGAGGACCATTACCTCCTAAGGGGGGAGGAATGATCCACATGGATCTTGGTGGCCATCCACCTTTTCCACTAAATCAATGTTTTCCAGCCTATGGTTTTGATAAACCATGATATTCACCCTTTTGATAGGGAATGTAATGTAATTCCATCTCCATTTGTTAATTACAAACATCATGTAATGGTTTCCTAGTGGTCTTATCTACATGCGTACAACATAGCATTAATGCATCGGATCCCATTAGAATTTTTTATTTAAGTGCACTCGAGATAGAGTAGTACTGGGATGAGACCGCCTAGGAATTCCTATTGTTTTACATGCTTATGGTATTTTGTAAACTTAGACCAATTTATCCCACATGCATCATGGGAATTATTCTCCTCTCATTCTCTCATATATATTTGAGGTGAAGGTGTCCCTTTAAGCATGTAGTGGAGTGTGATGTAAAGCTTGTTGTGAATAAAGCGTATCCTTTTTCTATATTATTCATTAATAGAAGTTTGGCTTTACGATAATTCTATGTTATCTGTTATATTTTCTTTTATATCTCATTTCATTCTCATCATAATATGGATCATGTCCTCAATGGCTTGACTAGCATCAATGGGTCCCAAGAAACGTTGGTTTTTCCTTGTGGTTTTGGTCCTTTTGAAAAATCCAAGGGGAATGCAAGGGAGTTTTTCATTAGCTACAGAGAGAAGGATATATCCAACTCAACCACTAGCCCTAGCTCAATGATTATATGGCTAGCATATCTTATGTCATATTGTCATGATTGTGGTTAGAAACAAGTTGAAAAAGGGTTCAATGGGACCTGACTCATAGTGTGATATAGGTTTTATCAGAGTTTATCAGGTTTCCACTCATCTAATTGTCTACGTTATTAATCACAAGTTTGTAATGAATACCACTTTGTTATTCCTAGGTGTTTGAACAAAATACAATACTCCTATATGATGTGAAGTTCAAAGTATCATGGGGATAGTTTTGTGTACTCATGAAGGATACCCACTGTCACCACAATAAATCTTCCTCACACTTCTGGTTGGCTCTTCTCCAACTCAAGCCGGGATTGTCTAAAGATAGGATTTCTAAGTCTATAGAGTGGAGGCTTAATGACACAGAAACGCACCACCCTCATGGCACATTCTCTCCCACATGACCTTCTTCTCTTCTCGGCCTGAAGAACTCCAAGGTTCTCCTAATTCCCTATCGGGAATCTTCGTACCCACAGATTCTCTTCGTCGCACGATCCCGTTCCTTAACTTTTCGGAGGATCGAAACTCACGACTACGCGAGTCCAACAATCGAGTGCTACACCCTTGGATTCCCGAGATCCGAGATGTCAGTCAACTCGGTGACTTTTCCTTGGGGAACTTCGTTACTCGCGACCTCTCTCCCTCGCAACTTCGCTACTCACCAGATTGAATAACTTCCCCGTCAACTTCCGAGGTCTGAGGTGACAAAACTTGCTCCCTCGATCCCCCGCGACTTTGCTTCTCACGAGGTCAAGATCTCGACCCTTTTCTCGCGAGGCTCTGATGCACGAGCCCACGTGCAGATCCAACGGTCTTCCCGCTATCTGGATCCAATGGCTATTCACCTCCTCGCACCTCGCGTCCTCGTGACTCGGAGTACCCAATGGTTGGGTTCTCACCCTGTGAGCTCCCAAGTTCGCGAGATCCTTAGATCTCCTCCACCTGTCCTTCTCAGATGTACGTTCTTGATCCTTTTTCCACTTCGCTGCCTCATGGGCTCACGTCTCACGACTCTCCTTACCAAATTTAGGACACTTTCCTCACGAGGGCCCGATAGGTGATCTTCTGAATAATCCAACAGCCCTGACCGACTTGGATCGACGGTGTTGTCCCCCCTAAGCTTTGAATCCTCTCCACGCCTGCGCTATATCTACCTTGCACCTCTGGGTGATCCAATGATTCTCGGAACCTCGTGAAATCTCTTCGGAAGATTTCGTTCGTTCGTTCTCCCCTCGAGGATTCTGCGAAATAGGAAATGTCTCTCCATGAGACTCGTTTGCTCGCCAACCTGCGACGCTTTTCTCGAATGTTCAACTGCAGCTTCCTTGCACTTATCCTTCGATAAGTTCAAAGGCCTACTCCTCCCTAGCTTTGTTCTGATTTTCAAATCACTAGAGGGAACTTTGCATGCACCCCTTACGGAAAATCTTCAATCTTATCTAAGTGTTGAAGTCCTTCGACCCTGTGCACTTTTGCAGCAGTAGTATTTCAATACCTTGCTCAGAGTCACAACTCTGAGACTTCACTTGGCCTATGCACTCCTTGCACGGAACTATGCCTATCTGCACTCTCGAGGAAATGAGAACAAAATCTACCTCTAAGCGAACCCTTCTGTCAACGCACTCCTTGCGGACTATTCGACTGCACTCCTTGTTGGAATCTTCTGGCTCACTTAGAGAAACAATTGAAACTCATTCTCTCATCCTCTCAGACTTCAATCCAACCATGAAATCACATACACAACATATAAAAGAAAACGTATGACAGGAAGCAAACATTCATGAGAAAAACATTAATACACAGAAAGACAACACAAACCATGAGATTGAATCAAAGCTCTCTTCTATTAATTCAATATATGTACATGGGTGTTCTTTACACAACTCTCTGTTTTCTCTTCCCTTCTTGCTCCTGCTCTCGATATGTCATCTAATGATACAACAATATAAGGAGGGTGTCTATATCCATTTTCCCTCTCGAACTCTAGACTATCAAATATAGACTTAAATATCTATCTACCGGCATTAACTATCTTAAATACCTTATCTACCTAAGGACGAGAGCTATCCACTCAAGGTCCATTACAATACTAGTGCGCCTTCTCTTAAATGGCTGATTTAAGATTTGCGCAACAATCCCAAAGTGTTTTCAAAATTTGTGCTGGCTTATCCAGCTGTCTTCCGCTCGATGAGCTGGCTCGCTTGATGTGTTGGCGATGCTCCTGCATCATACTCCCTCACTCGAAAATTTTTCATGGGCTCCTGTCGATGAGCTCCTGCATGGTCTGTCCATGCTTCTGTATCATTGCTTCATTTTCCCAGCTGGCATCTTCCATTGGGTGATTCTTCCACTTGACCAGATACTCGAAGTATTCCTTTCTTCTGGTCTTCTTACCTACCCTCTTGTCTAGTATGCACTCCATCTGTGACTTTTCTGCAATCGGCATCTGCTTCGTCCACTGGATCACTGGTTGCTCACTACTTGTTCCTGTTTCCTCAGCTTTGTATGGATACAAATCTGATACATTGAATATCGGAGATATTTCGATGCCCTATGGAAACTCGATCTCATAAGCATTTTCTCCGAATTTCTTCAAGACCTTGCATGGCCCGATTTTCTTCATCTTCAGCTTATTGTATGTTCCCCTTGGGAACATTTCCTTCCTCAAATGTGCCAGAACTAGATCACCAAATTCAAACTGAATTTGTCTCCTGTGTTGATCCGCTCTGCGCTTGTACTCCTGATTTGAGTCTATCAGTCGTTGCTTCACTCTACTGTGAAGTTCTTTCATCGCTTCAGCGAACTCCTCTGCACTAGAACTGCTAGTCGTAGTCTATTCTGACTCCCTGAGTTCAGAAACTCCCCTCGGTTGTGTCCCATACACAATATGAAATGGACTCTTCCCTGTACTTCGATTCACTGAATAGTTGTATGCGAACTCTGCTCGTGGAAATATGTTGTCCCAGCTGCTATCGTGTTCCATCACCAAGCTTCTCAGCAAGTCTCCCAGACTTCTATTTACCACTTTAGTTTGTCCATCTGTCTGCGGATGATAAGAAGAACTAAATGCCAAGTTAGTTCCTAGCTTCTTCCATAAGGTCCTCCAGAAATGCCCTATGAATTTTGTGTCCCTGTCCGAAACTATGCTTCTCGGCAATCCATGAAGTCGAATGACCTCCTTAAAAAACAAATTTGCGATGTGTGTCGCATCGCTGGTCTTATGGCATGGGATAAAATGTGCCATCTTAGAAAACCTTTCCACCACCACAAAGATGGAATCAACACCTCTATGCGTCCTCAGCAAACCCAATACAAAATCCATGCTAATTGCCTCCCATGGTCTCTCTGGTATGGGAAATGGCTGATAAAAACCTGCATTATGTTTCCTCCCTTTTGAATGCTGACAAATTCGACACCTGTCAACAAAATTCTTGACATCCTCTCGCATGCCTGGCCAAAAATATGATTCTCTCAGCTTCGCAAACGTTTTGTCATGGCCAAAATGTCCTGCCAATCCACCACTGTGCTTCTCCTTTAGCAAGTTCTCCCTCATGGAGCAATTTGGAATACACAGTTGATTGCCTCTAAACAACAATCCCACCTAGATCATATAATCTATCCACGGGCTCCGATCTCTGAGAACTGGATTCTCAGTTGCTTCATACGCCTCTCCAAAATCTGCATCTCCTGCGTACATATCCCTAAGATTTTCAAACCCCAATGTTTTGACTCGGAACTCCTGCAACAGCAAACATTTTCTGCTCAAAGCATCAGCCACTTTTTTAGCAGTACCTGAAATGTGTTTAATTACAAATGTAAAATTCTGCATATACTCTACCCATTTTGCATGTTTTTGATTCAACTTCTCTTGTTGACTCACAAACTGTAATGCATGATTATCACTGTACAATACAGATTCTTTTGGAATCAAGTAATGCCTCCACTTCTTCAATGCCTGTATGATAGCATAAAATTCTTTATCATACGTGGAGTATTTCAGCTTCGCTTCATCCAGCTTCTCACTGAAATATGCAACTGGTCTGTCTTCCTGACTCAAGACCGCTCCTATGGCATATCCGCTTGCATCACATTTCACCTGAATTGTTTTCTTGAAATCCGGAAACACCAACACTGGTCGTTTTGTGATCTTCCGCTTCAACAGATTGAAGCTCTTCTCAGCCTCCACTGTCCAATGAAAATATTTATGTTGCTTCTTCACTGTGTCCATCATCACTGCACTAATTCCACTGAAATTCCTGATGAATTTTTGGTAGAAACTAGCCAAACCATGGAAACTCCTCACCTCGAATACATTTCTTGGTGATGGCCAATTCTTAATCACTTCCACTTTATCCGGATCCATCTTCAACTCATTCGCCGAAATAACAAAACCCAAATAAATGAGCTCTGTCTTCATAAATGAGTACTTCTTCATATTAATCAACAACTTCTCCTACTATATCTTCCTCATCACTATAGCCAAATGCTTTAAGTGTTCATCCTTGGTCTTACTGAAGATCAGTATATCATCCAGATATACAACGACAAATTTCCCGATGAATTCCCTCAGGACTTCATTCATCAATCTCATGAATGTGCTTGGCGCATTTGTCAAACCAAATGGCATGACCAGCCATTCATACAAACCCTCATTCGTATTGAATGTTGTCTTCCATTCATCACCTTCCCTCATGTGAATCTGGTGATATCCGCTCTTTAGATCAATCTTTGAAAAATAATTTGCCCCACTCAGGCAATCCATCAGATCATCCATTCTCGGCAGTGGAAATCTGTATCTGATGGTAATTTTGTTGATCACTCTTGAGTCAGTACACATTCTCCAACCTCCATCTTTCTTTGGACTTAGTACCATTGGAACGACACACAGACTCAGGCTTTCTCTGATTAATCCTGTTTCCAACAAATCCTGTACCTGATTCTTGACCTCCTCATTTTCCTGCGGTGTCAATCTGTACGCAGCTTTATTCGGCAAACTAGCTCCTGGTATGAGGTCTATATGATGACTCACACTTCTCATCGAAGGCAACGAATGAGGTAATTCGTCCACTATGATGTCAGCGAACTCTTCCAGCAGTTCCTGAATCTCATCTGGTAAATCATCCACTCTGGTGCTAGTCAGAACAATCCTCGTCTTTCTGACCACAAAGAATTGTGGATCTTCTTTCTTCTCCATCTCTGTGAGAAGTTCCTTCCCACTCATGAGAAGTATTTTGTTTCTTACTTCCGGCTTCACCTCCTTATCCTTTATCGGAAGCAACCTGTGTGTCCTCCAATCCTTCTCCAAAGTGTATGTGTTCATTCTCCCATCATGAACCACATTTCTGTCATATTTCCATGGTCTACCTAGCAATAAATGACATACATCCATGGGAATGACATCACATAAGACCTTATCATTATATCCTCCTATCTTGAATTCAACTAAACACTGTTTAGTGACACTCACCTGATGTCCCTTCTGTAGCCATGAAACTTTGTATGGACTCGGGTGATAAGTTGTCTCCAGCTCTAGTTTCTCCACCATCTCGGTCGAAACGAGATTATCTGTTCTTTCGCTATCCACGATAACCTTGCACTTTCTGTCCTTGGTTTTGTAAGTTGTCCTAAATAGTCTGGTCCTTTGAGATGAACTTTCCTGCACCTCTTTCTTAGGTGTCAAAAGGACTTTTCGCATCAGAAGTGAGCTTTCGTCTTCTGCTTCAGCATCTCACCTCTGTGCCTCGACGATGTGAGCTTCTCCACCATCCTTCTTCCTATCTGGAAAGTCAACTGCCTTGTGTCCATTCTTTCCACATGTGTAGCATGTGATGACTCCACCTCGACCTCTTCCTCTACCTATGGTATGAGGAAAGGTGTTATTATCAGCGTATCCTCCGCTCTGCTCTATATGATGTCCTTTTTGTTCAACATGTGGCTATCCTCCCTGTGAGGTTCCACCTCTCTCGATCTTACCCTGAGGTTTCTTCCATTCCTCCTTGGGCTTCTGATATTTTTCCTGGGCAACTGCCTTGCCTCTGGGCTGACTTCTGTCTCGCCCTCGCTGACCTTGCTTATGGCTCAACTTCTCTTCGGCTTTCAGATCCATCTGATAAGCATCCTCCACCATTCTGATGGTAACCATGCTTAATTCATCTTGAACAT
>ML802018.1:11505-40519 GCA_009831015.1 Picea engelmannii
CAGAGAAACCAGGGTGGCAGGGAGGTGCAAGGGAGAACTAGTGTTATCTGTTATGCAGGTTGGAGCCTGTGTAACTGGAAGTTGGTGCTTCCATCCAGTTGGTGCTGGAACATTCAGGAAGTTGGTGCTTCCATCCAGTTGGTTCTGGAATATTCAGGGAGTTGGTGCTTCCTTCTAGTGGGTGCTAGAGAAACCAGAGAGTTGGTGCTCTCAAACAAGTTGTAACTTGTAAAATGGAGGTAGCGGCCTCACATTGAGTTGGTGCTCAATTGTAAATGATGTACAGAACTGAAAAAGACTGCCTATCATTTCGAAGAAGAAGAGGTTTTCTCCCTTTATGGGTTTCCTCATGAAAATTTATCTCTGTGTGTACATTATGTGTGACTGATGGTCTTTACTTTTACTGTCCATATGTTGTATATTGTTGATGATCACTTGAAGGAAGATTAATAATATTTAAAAGGTATTAAATTGTTTAAGCTCATAAACAACTGATTCACCCCCCCTCTCAATTGTTTCAGTATTTTCAACATACTCATTAGACATAAAGCATGCCAGCCCCTAATTGACCAAGTTATTTGCGTTCATCGTTCATTGAGCCTGTAAGTTCGTGCCTCTGCCGGAGGTTTTGTATAGTTTATGATTGGTCTGAAGATCGAATCCCGGCCGGGGTAGTCGGCCTCTGAATCCCCCTCCTCGTCGATGGGGTTGCGGTTGTTTGTGCAGAGAGGAGGATGAGGAGTTTGATATTTTTCCACTACTATCATTGTTTTCCATTTTTTACTTTTCCCTCTTCATCTTTGTTCTATGCCATCATCTAGGGGATTTATCTACCTGAAGTCCAATTCGTGTTGCCACTGCTACATGTATTTATCCATAGAATTGTCCGGATGGAGATATTTAAATCGGGGTTGGGGTTACGGAGTAGCAGCGTAATTCAAACACACGATTTTAGGATGTGGAAAGAAGATGACAGATAGATCCGGTTCCATGAATGTCAGGAAAAGGGAACGAATGAGAAGAAGTGGGTTCTTAAGAGGCTAGAGGACATGCATACAAAGAACAGGGTTGCTACCACCATTTTCCCACAAATACAACAAAGAAATCAATATCTCTTGGTTCGGCACATATGTTGCCTGATCTCTCCAGGAAAACCCCTCTTACCAAATGACACCAAATTCTCACAACTAACTCGCTTCTTCCTCTAAAAGGAGAATTTCATTTGTCCCTCATTTTAAATAAACTAGCATACCCCCTAAACAGGCGAATGATAATGCAAATATAATTACATGCACACATATTTTACTCTGCCAGAAGTAGGAGGAAGAAGATATCTTCACAGCGAGATCAAGCATCAAATTTGGTTTTGAGTTGTAGGTTTTTAAGGCATATTTTTAATGAAGTCATATGTTGAATCTAGATGCCCGACATTGTGTTTTTGGGGTTGCGATTGTGTTTTTGAGGTTGACATTTGGGAAAAAATCGTCTGATCTTGCTTCAAAGACATTAGGATTATGTTGTTGGGATTGGGCATGTGGGTGATCAGGTTTCTGATAACCTGATCCTGAAGGATCCATTGAAGCTTATCATAGGTATCCTTATAGATTTTACCCATTAGAAACTCAGGGGCATCAAGACCATTGAAGCCTTATATATCCCCACAAAGGACCAACCGTGTTCCTCTGACAGAACTACATGAATTCTATCCTCACCAGCCTTGCCCTATACCCACTGCACATTATCATTGCTATGAACATTATCTTCGAAAGGGTAACTGAAAAACATACATGAATCATAGATTCCCACAAACATTATTAATCATATAAAATCCCAGATTCAACATCCTATAAACGATGGACCTTCATCATTATCACTTCATATGATCCATTCTTCTTTACAATGAAGTCAAAACTCTAAATAAATAACAATAACATATAACCTCAATGAATAAAAAAAAATAAAATGAAATATAAAATGGTGGGTCTTTTATATGCAGATATACCAACCTTGTATAAGCCCTTACCAAACACACTTAAACATGTCATTCAATCTCAACATCCCTCACATGATCTACATTGGCAATCCTTGGGGCATCTTCTTCCATTCATCTCATGGAACATGATCGCATATCAAATCAGGCGTAGTCGCAGAACTGTCGGTTGCAACAACCACCAGTCTATTTACTGGAATCTGTCTAGTGTTTCATGGGTTCTTGGTTACTTGAAAACCCTCTCTTTGTTGAAATTGGTAAATTGTTGTGTTGACTAAGCAAATTGATATTGGGCTTCAGAATTTCATGCTTTGTACTTTTCTTGCTATAGTTGAACATGCAAGTTTAATGCTTCATCCACATACAGAGAATTGTCAATTGATAAGCCAAAAAACCATAGGCATGCCCAGAATTTTCAATTTATGAGTGAAATTACCTGAGCCATATCCAAAATCCATTGTCATCCTTAGCTTCATCTCCCTTTTCTTTTTTATTTTGAAGTAGACTCTTGTAATGTTGTTTCAATCTCTATTGCTACATCAAATGTTACTCCTGGATTTCCGTTAATCTTGTTTTAGCATGCTTGAGATTGTAATAAAGAAATGTGACAAGCCCTTCTCGTCTCCTTTTCTTGGCCTAATGGATAAACATACCTAGGACTCAAACTCGCAAAATATCTCCCACTACAAGCAACAATGCCAATTTTGATAGCATCCCCTTGAAAACCAATGGGAACTTGTTGTTTCTTCTTCTTATCCCATAATGATTGTTGAATTAACACTGCAAGATAAGGAATACTCATATAAGAAGAAATACACAAAGGCACGATTAGATTCACAGAAATCGAACATGCACCTATCGTGGGTGAAACATATGGTCATGCTTCTATGTGGTAAGAATAATACTTCACTGGTTTGTAATAGAAACACATTTTCTCAAAACAAATACATATTAGAATACCGAGAGTTGTTTTATTCCATATATGGGGTTGGCCAGATCATGCTAAGATGTTGGAGGAAACATTTACAAACTCTCTGTAGAAGATGGAAGACACCTGGAGGAGAGACCTTTAACAGTAGCAACATATGGAAATCAATGTATTCTCTGGAACTAGAACAATGACTGGCAGTAGAGAACATTGCCAACTCAAACCTTGAATCATTGATGAGCAATTGGCACTGTTTATTTGAAACACTTTTGTCAATAAAAACTATTGGAAAGGTGTTTAGATTGTTTGAAATGTGTTTAGAATGGTTTTTTTCACAGAGAGAATTCATCCAAGACGATCAAAGAACTCAAATGACCATATTAGCCAATGTAACCATTTCTAAAATTTTGGATCAACGCCTTTCCATAGGGAGTAAAATCTGTAGGATAATGGAAATTACTAATGGATGAGATTTTAGAATGCATGGATGATACAATGATGGTTGTTCGGTTTTTTACTTATGTTTCTAAATTATTTATCATTTATAATTGCTCTCAAAACATTTAAACTAAGTTAAACATAAATCATCGTAAACAATTTTTATTTATTTTACTGATTCTAATCAAACTCCGTGATAACCTTAGATTTGATGAATGTTCAAGATGAGGAATGGTTTTCCTTGTGATTAATCAAGGAACACAATTTTATTTTCCGTTATTGTTTGTTTAGAAGGTCGATCCATTTGATTCAGAGACTCAATACATTGACTATGGATAGTTTTCCTTGAGGAGGTCAATCCACTCCATTCAGTATTCTATACAATGACTCTCGACATGGCCAACTATTGTATTTATTGTAGTTGTATTTGTAACATCTCGCTCTGGCACACTGTCCGAACTTATTCTTTGAGGACACTTGCTCGCAAGTGATCCAGATTATTATGCTATTAAAACATTTGACTTTGATTATGATGTGTTATGGGTAGATGACATGTTGTTTTACTGCATTGACATAGATAGGTGTTATTGACTCGGTTTTACTGAGTGTGCAGGGTTTTGGACCTTGAGGATGAAGAGGCATCGATGGAACCCCTTGGACTCTAGATCGAGTCAGGGAGTGTTCCATTGGGGTTTGATTGTTTTATGGTGATATTAGTGCATCTGATTAGATGATATGATGTGAATATGTTCTGACATGATTTTTTGATGATGCAGGCTGACGATATCTTGTCGACTAGACTCACATATGGAGTAAAGGGGCCACACATGACTACCAGAGAGGTTGAGGGAGATGTGTGGACAACAGCCCTGACACAGCCTACTAGCACTCCCGCCGTGGCTCGAACTATAGGTTAACGATTACCTAGTTCGAGAGGACCCACGATGTCATGAGGGTAGACTGCGACAGTCGCTCGTGATGATTCTAAGGGGTGTGCAATAAGGCGGGGGACCTATTCCTTAGAATCCCTTAGTCTCCCACAATCTCACCTGGTGGAGTGTTGACTCGAGGGGTTATTGATGTCTACCAATCAGTCAAGAGGTGAGTGGCACCCTTGGAGCACGTGGTGTGTCCTGAAGGGCACGTCGCGCAAAAGAAACGAAAGAGGCAAGTGGCACCCTTGGAGCACGTAGTGCGTCCTAAAGGGCACGTTGTGCAAAGGAACAGGTGAGGTGCGTGGCACCCTTGGACCACCTAGTGCATCCTGAAGGGCACGTCGCGTTGATGATGATAAAGGGATGAACCTAGATGGCCCTGAGACAATTAACACCTTAAGAAATTTTAAAACAACTTCCCTAATTAAATGTCACCCAGTTCAGAATCTAAGTTCTAAGTCTAAAACTTCGCTAGTGGTAAAATTTTGTCTACCCTTAAAAAAATATCTATATAAAAATAAAATAATAAAATTTAAAATAAAAACCACTTAAGTAATAATTTTGGTCTTCATAATTTTTTTGGGGTAAAATGAAGAGAGTAAGAAATTAAATAAAATTTGTGGATATAAAATGTAAAGAATAAATTAATTACTTTAACTTTTGTTAGTTTAAAAAGATACTAAATTAATAATAAAAGGAAAAAGAGGTTAAATTGCAATTGTCGTTTTTTTTTTAGCTCTAATAAAAAGGGGAAAGAGGGAAATTATAAAAATTAGGAAACTAGGGAAAGGAGGTAACCTAAAGAGGGAAAGAGGGGAACTCATGGTAAAAAGACAGAGGTCAACTTAGTAAAGAATCTGCATTTAAGAACCTTCTAAATTGAACTAAATTAACAACTTCTTAAAAGGGAAAGCCTTTAAAACCTGTAAGGGAATCTAGGGACACCTAGGAGTAATTTTAGGAGTAACTCTAGGTGGGTGAGGGAAATAAGACAATTAATAAATTAAAGAAAATAATTATTAGAGGAATGTGGGGGATGGGTGACACTTGTACGAAGGAGAATTTTTAGGAATTTTTTTAAAACTTTAATTAAATGAGAATTAAGGAAAGAAAGGAAGTTTGAAAACTCTATAAAAGAGAGGGAGGAGAATGATGCAGGAGCATCGCGACTACCAAAGCCAGTGTGGAGCCAACGCATGTGTTTTTAAACACATGACATATAAGCTTGATGACTTTTTGAATTTTCATTAAAGATGAAGCGCCATATCCTTCAAGGAAACATTTATGAAGGAGCGCCTGTTGTATTGTATCATACCTCGAGCCTTATGCTCTTGTATGAAGTAGATAGGAGGCATTTACTTTAGTTAATGCAGGTAGATAGGATTTTAATTCCAGAATAGACAGTTTAGAGTTCGAGAGGGAAAACGGATATAGACACCCTCCTTTGTACATTGTAACATAATTCAGAAATTGAGAAGCATTCAGGAGAGGAGAGGAAACAGAGAACTTTGTGGAGAACACCTATGTACAGATTTGAATTAATAGAAGAGAGTCTTTGATTCAACTCATGTCTGGTGTTGTTTCTCTGTGTATGTTGTTTATGTGCTCTTGAATGTATGTTTTTTGGTTATGCATTTGTTTTGTATATGCTGTGCATGTGATTTCAGGGTTTGAAACTGGAGTCTGAGAAGGAAGAGAATGAGTTTCAATTGTTTCTCTATATGAGCCAAGAGATTCTTGCAAAGAGTGCAGTCGAATTCATCCGCAAAAGAGTGCGTTGATGAGGGATCGATAGTTTAAATTTTGTTCTTGTTCGCCCATAGTTGATTTGGGTTGTTGAAGTCCTGCAAGGAGCATGCAGGCTGGATAAGAAGAAGCCTCAGTTGTTAGCCTGAGCAGAGGAGCCAAGGACTGTTTCTGCAGGAAGGGTGCAGAGTCTGAAGGATTCAACACTTGAGAAGTTGTTGAATTCCAAGCACGAGGAGTGCGCATGAATCCATCTGGAGGAGTCAGAGTGGGATAAAGCTTAGAAGGTTTAGCACCTTTGTAATATCGTGAAAGAGAGCCCAGGGAGTTGGGTTGAGGAAGGTTTCAAGCAGGAGCTGCAAGCGCAGGCTCGGAGAACAAGTCTAGGCGACAACACTTAGTCATTTTCAAGAAGTCCTCAAAGAGGAAGGAGTCGACGATCAAGATTCACAGGGGAGATCAGCGAAGTCCCGACAGCCGCCAGATCTCAGGAAAGTTTCACCGAGGTTAAGTCCCCAAGAGTAGAGGAAGGACTGAGGAGTCGTCGGGATATCAAGGTCACCGGGGTTTCCGGAGATAAGAGGTCCGAGCATATTGAAATCGCGATCCGCGATTTCCCGAGAGGATCGAAACCGTTGATCATAGCAAGGACACATGGCACGAGATCCCGGAGAGTCGGGGTTCGACATTTCAGGATTCTCGAGAACGAGAAACACACGACCGAAGGAGTCACGAAATCCTGAATCGCGATAGTCCCATAACCATAGCGTCAAAGTGGAGGACATGTGTCATTTCATTTCGAGGATCGGCATTTGGAAGGGTCTGTGAAATTGCGCAACAAGAATCGTGAATTCCTAAGACACGATTTCCCGATTTACCGGAAGTGTGGTGTCCAGGCGACAACGCAGAGGACAGGTAGCATCGGAGTTCGGGAGTCGGAGATTTATAAGACCCGAATTCCGTGAGTTCCTGTTTCGCAATAACGCAAAACCCGATTTCCCGACAAGGCAAGGGAAGATAATCGTGAGAGAATCTTGTGGGTGCAGAAAATCCTGATAAGGGGTTTGAAGAGGCAGTTTAGCTCTTTGGGCCAGTGAAGAATAAGGTCATGGTGGAAGCGGGACGCGCGGGTGGCGCGTGTTGCGTCAAAGTGGTATCAGAGTGGGAAGTTCTTTGCTTTTTGTAGTAGAGAAGAGAATACATCATGCCGCCGAGAAGAGAAAGGAAATCACCAGATCTCGAAGACAGGGAGGTGAGGAGAAGAGGTAGGCCAGCAGGAAATCCAGAAATGGAGCGGCATATGAGAGATCTCCGAGCAAGGCTTGAGGAGATGGAGACAGAACAGAGACGCGGAATTGGTGCTGGGGATCTTAGTGATTCCGAGGTTGAAGAAGAAGCTGGACATGAAGAAGAATTCACAACAGAGGATGCATCAACCGAGCGGTTGATCAAATCCATTGCCAGGATGGGGGCAAAGGCGAAAATGGACGTTCGAGTCTACGAAGGGAGTCTGGATGCAGAAGAGTTGTTGGATTGGATCTGAGCTCTTGACACATACTTCGATTATGAAGATGTGGAAGAAGATAAGAAGGTCAAGCACGTTGTTACATGCTTGAAAGAACATGTAGTATTATGGTGGGACGAGCTTCAAGCAGATAGACGTTCCAAAGGCAAGCAAAAGATCAAAAGCTGGGATCGAATGATTACGAAAATGAAGGCAAAATTCATCTCGAGGGATTATCAGATCACACTGTTCAGGAGAATGCAGAACCTAAGACAAAAGTTGATGACGGTAAAAGAGTATACCAAGGAGTTTTACAAGCTCAATATCAGAGCAGGTCATCAGGAGAGCGATGATGAAAAAGTTGCCAGATATATGAATGGCCTGAGGTATGACATTCAGGATGAATTAAGTATGGAAACCATTCGAACAGTTGAGGATGCGTATCAGATGGCGCTAAAGGCAGAAGAAAAGCTAAGCCGAAAGCAAGGACAGCGAAGTCGAGGCAGAAGTCAGCCGAGAGGAAAATCAGTTGCCCATGACAGGTTCCAGAAATCTAAAGATGACTAGAAGAAGCCTCAGACCTGAATGGAAATAGGTGGAAGTTCTCAGCGAGGTCAGCACGCTGATCAATGAAAGCAACAGGCAGAACCAGATGGAGGATACGCTGATGTTAATACTTTTCCTCGTACCCGAGGTAGAGGAAGAGGCCAAGGTGGAGTAATCACATGCTATACATGTGGAAATAATGGGCATAAGGCGGTTGATTGTATGGATAGGAAGACAGATAAAGGAGAAGCTCATATCTCCAAAGCACAGAGGTGAGATGCTGAAGCAGAAGATGCAGAAGATGGAAGGTCTTTGATGATGCGAAAATTTCTCATAACACCCGAGAAGGAGGTGGAGGACATAGCTCAGAGAAGCAGACTGTTCAGAACTGCATGCAAAACCAAAGACAGGAAATGTAAGGTCATTGTGGACAACGGAAGCACCGATAATCTCATTTCAACCGAGATGGTGGAGAAATTAGAGCTGGAGATGACTGATCACCCGAGTCCATACAAATTTTCATGGATACAGAGGGGACATCATGTGAGTGTCACTAAACAGTTCTTAGTGGACATCAAGATAGGAGGATATAATGATAAAATTCTTTGTGATGTTATCCCTATGGATGTATGCCATTTACTGCTGGGAAGACCATGGCAGTATGACATAAACGTGATTCATGATGGGAAGATGAATACGTACACTTTAGAGAAGAATGGGAGAACCCATATGCTACTTCCGATAAAGGATAAGGAGGTAAAAATGGAAGTAAACAATAGGATAATTCTCATGAGTGGGAAGGAACTTCTGGCAGAAGTAAAGAAGAAGGAAGATCCACAATTCTTTGTGGTCAGAAAACCTAAGATCATTTTGACCAGCAAAAGAGTGGACGATTTGCCGGAAGAAATTCAGGAACTGTTGGAAGAGTTCGCTGACATTGTGGTAGATGAATTACCCCATTCTTTGCCGCCAATGAGGAGCATAATTCATCACATAGACCTTTTAGTGGGAGCAATTTTACCAAGAAAGGCTGCATACAGGTTGACGCCTCGGGAGAATGAGGAGGTCAAAAGGCAGGTACAAAAACTGCTAGATAAAGGACTGGTTAGGGAAAGTTTGAGTCCATGTGTTGTTCCAACGGTACTCAGCCCAAAGAAAGATGGAGGCTGGATAATGTGTACAGATTCCAGAGCCATTAACAAGATCACCATCAGGTATAGGTTCCCATTACTGAGAATGGATGACTTGATGGACTGTTTAAGTGGAGCCAATTTCTTTTCAAAAGTTGATCTGAAGAGTGGATACCATCAGATTCGCATGAGGGAAGGTGATGAATGGAAGACAACATTCAAGACAAATGAAGGTTTGTACGAATGGATGGTCATGCTGTTTGGCTTGACAAATGCACCAAGTACATTCATGAGGCTGATGAATGAAGTGTTGAAGGAATTCATTGGTAAGTTTGTCATTGTTTATTTAGATTACATATTGATTTTCAACAAAACAAAGGAAGGGCATATGAAGCATTTAGTTGCTGTAATGAGAAAGCTACAGCAAGAGAAGTTGGTGATCAACGTGAGAAAATCTTCATTTATGAAGAAAGAACTCATTTACTTGGGGTTTTTCATATCGGCAAATGAATTGAAGATGGATCCAAGTAAAGTGGAGGTAATAAAGAATTGGCCATCACCAAGAAACGTTTTTGAGGTGAGAAGTTTTCATGGACTGGCGAGTTTCTACAGGAAATTCATCAGAAATTTCAGTGGAATCAACGCAGCAATGATGGACACAGTGAAGAAGCGACATAAGACTTTTCACTGGATAGTAGAGGCTGAAAGGAGCTTCAATCTGTTGAAGTGGAAGATCATAGAGCAACCGGTGTTAGTGTTGCCTGATTTCATGAAGACATTTCAGGTGAGATGTGATGCAAGCGGATATGCCATAGGAGCGGTCTTAAGTCAGGAAGACAAGCCAGTTGCATACTTCAGCGAGAAGCTGGATGAAGCAAAGCTGAAATACTCCACATATGATAAAGAATTCTATGCCATCATACAGGCGTTAAAGAAGTGGAGGCATTACTTAATCCCGAAATAATTTTTATTGTACAGCGATAATCATGCATTGCAGTTTGTGAGTCAACAAGAGAAGTTGAATCAGAAACATGCAAAATGGGTAGAGTATATGAAGAATTTTACATTTGTAATTAAACACATTTTAGGGACTGCTAACAAAGTGGCTGATGCTTTGAGCAGGAAATGTTTGTTGTTGCAGGAGTTCTGAGTCAAGACGTTGGGTTTTCAAAACCTTAAGTACATGTATGCAGGTGATGCAGATTTCGGAGAAGCGTATGAAGCAGCTGAGAATCCAGTTCTCAGAGATCGGAGTCCTTAGATAGATTATATGATCCAGGTGGGATTGTTGTTCAGAGGCAATCAACTATGCATTCTGAATTGCTCCATGAGGGAGAACCTGCTAAAGGAGAAGCACAGTGGAGGATTAGCAGGGCATTTTGGCCATGACAAAACGTTCGCGAAGCTAAGCGAAGCATATTTTTGGCCAAGCATGCGAGTAGATGTTAAGTGGTTTGTTGGAAGATGTCGAATTTGTCAGCATTCAAAAGGGAGAAAGCAAAATGCAGGTTTGTATAAGCCATTGCCCATACCCAAGAGGCCATGGGAGGCGATAAGAATGGATTTTGTATTAGGACTGCCGAGAACGTAGAGAGGGGTTGATTCCATCTTTGTAGTGGTGGACAGATTTTCAAAGATGACACACTTTATTCCATGCCAGAAGACCAGTGATGCGACTTACATTGCGAACTTGTTTTTCAAGGATATCATTCGACTCCATGGATTGCCAAGAAGCATTGTATCGGACAGGGATACCAAATTCATAGGGCATTTTTGGAGGACCTTATGGAAGAATCTAGGAACTAACTTGGCCTTTAGTTCGGCTTATCATCCTTAGACAGATGGACAAACAGAAGTGGTCAACAGAAGTCTGGGAGATTTGTTGAGAAGCCTGGTGACAGAACACCATAGCAGCTGGGATAATGTGTTACTACAGGCAGAATTTGCTTACAACGATTCAGTGAAAAGAAGCACAGGTAAAAGTCCATTTGATATTGTATATGGTAGGCAGCCAAGAGGGGTATCTGAACTGTGGGATTCAAAACAAACTACTACTAGCAGCGCAAGTGCTGAAGAATTCGCAGAGGCGATGAGGGAACTTCACAGCAGGGTGAAGCAGCGATTGACAGAGTCGAACCAGGAATATAAATGCAGAGCAGATCAGCATCGGAGACAACTTCAATTTGAGTTTGGCGATCTAGTTCTAGAACATCTGAGGAAGGAAAGGTTTCCAAGGGGAACATACAATAAGCTCAAAATGAAGAAAATTGGGCCATGCAGAGTCCTGAAGAAACTGGGCGAAAGTGCTTACGAGATTGAATTGTCGGATGACATCGGAATATCTCCGACATTCAATGTTTCAGACTTATATCCCTATAAGGCTGAGGAAGCAGGAGAATCTAGTGAAAATGATGAGCAACTAGAAATCTAGTGGCAGAAACAAATGCCGATTGCAGAGAAGCCGCAGATGGAGCGTATATTGGACAAGTGAATAGGTAAAAAGACTAGGAGGAAAGAATACTATGAGTACCTGGTCAAATGGAGGAATCACCCAGTGGAGGATGCCAGTTGGGAAACAGAAGCAATGATTCTAAAGCATGGACAGACCGTGCAGGAGCTCATGGATAGGAGCCCATGAAAGTTTTCAAGCCGAGGAGTATGATGCAGGAGCATCGCGACTACCAAAGCCAGCGTGGAGCCAACGCATGTGTTTTTAAACACATGACATATAAGCTTGATGAATTTTTGAATTTTCATTAAAGATGAAGCGCCATATCCTTCAAGGAAACATTTATGAAGGAGCGCCTGTTGTATTGTATCAGACCTCGAGCCTTACGCTCTTGTCTGAAGTAGATAGGAGGAATTTACTTTAGTTAATGCAGGTAGATAGGATTTTAATTCCAGAATAGACAGTTTAGAGTTCGAGAGGGAAAACGGATATAGACACCCTCCTTTGTACATTGTAACATAATTCATAAATTGAGAAGCATTCAGGAGAGGAGAGCAAACAGATAACTTTGTGGAGAACACCTATGTACAGATTTGAATTAATAGAAGAGAGTCTTTGATTCAACTCATGTCTGGTGTTGTTTCTCTGTGTATATTTTTTATGTGCTCTTGAATGTATGTTTTATGGTTATGCATTTGCTTTGTATATGCTATGCATGTGATTTCAGGGTTTGAAACTGGAGTCTGAGAAGGAAGAGAATGAGTTTCAATTGTTTCTCTATTTGAGCCAAGAGATTCCTGCAAAGAGTGCAGTCGAATTCATCCGCAGAGGAGTGCGTTGATGAGGGCTCGATAGTTTAAAAAATTTTCTTGTTCGCCCAGAGTTGATTTGGGTTGTTGAAGTCCTGCAAGGAGCATGCAGGCTGGATAAGAAGAAGCCTCAGTTGTTAGCCTGAGCAGAGGATCCAAGGACTGTTGCTGCAGGAAGGGTGCAGAGTCTGAAGGATTCAACACATGAGAAGTTGTTGAATGCCAAGTGCGAGGAGTGCGCATGAATCCATCTAGAGGAGTCAGAGTGGGAGAAATCTTAGAAGGTTTAGCGCCTTTGTAATATCGTGAAAGAGAGCCCAGGGAGTTGGTTTGAGGAAGGTTTCGAACAGGAGCTACAAGCGCAGGCTCGGAGAACAAGTCTAGGCGACAGCACTTAGTCATTTTCAAGAAGTCCTCAAAGAGGAAGGAGTCGACGGTCAAGATTCGCAGGGGAGATCAGCGAAGTCCCGACAGCCGCCAGATCTCAGGAAAGTTGCACCGAGGTTAAGTCCCCAAGAGCAGAGGAAGGACCGAGGAGTCGTCAGGATATCAATTTCACCGGGGTTTCCGGAGATAAGAGGTTCGAGCATATTGAAATCGCGATCCGCGATTTCCCGAGAGGATCGGAACCGTTGATCATAGCAGGGACACGTGGCACGAGATCCCAGAGAGTCGGGGTTCGGCATTTCAGGATTCTCGGGAATGAGAAACGCACGATCGGAGGAGTCGCGAAATCCTGAATCGCGATAGTCCCATAACCATAGCGTCAAAGTGGAGGACAGGTGTCATTTCATTTCGGGGATCGGCATTTGGAAGGGTCTGTGAAATTGCACAACAAGAATCGCGAATTCCCAAGACGCGATTTCCCAATTTACTAGAAGTGTGGGTTCCAGGCGACAACGCAGAGGATAGGTAGCATCGGAGTTCGGGAGTCGGAGATTTATAAGACCCGAATTCCGTGAGTTCCTGTTTCGTGATAACGCGAAACCCGATTTCCCGACAAGGCAAGGGAAGATCATCGTGAGAGCATCCTGTGGGTGCAGAAAATCCCGATAAGGGGTTTGAAGAGGCAGTTTAGCTCTTCTGGCCAGTGAAGAATAAGGTCCTGGTGGAAGCGGGATGCGCAGGTGGCGTGTGCTGCATCAGAGAAGGAAGAAGGGGATCGGTTGTTAGCATAACATTACGCTGTAGGAATAGTGACTTGACTGATTTACTTGTGGGGAGTTGGGATACCCAGCTCAGAGAGGAGTGGTAGCTCGACCGTGCGAGGCGAGATGGGAGCTAGACGTAACCTTTGGAGAGTGTGTGTGTCCCCTTTGCAGATCAGGGGGCTAAGGAGGAAGCATAGTACCCCTAGCGTTGGCTGGGAGGTACCAGTGTAGTCTCGATGGTCGGCAAGAAGGATTTGTACGGAGCGCTTGGATGACACTCGGAGCAGGCGAACAGGCAATGGTATGCCTTTCGATTGAATGTTAGAATGTGTAGGATGTATGATTTAGATCTGTAGGTGTATTACTTTGTGATTGTATTTGATTTCGTTGCATAGGAAACCCATCCCTCTACCCAGCTCGATTTTTATGACTAAAATTATATGTCTAAATTTTAAGACTGAATTTTTATGTCTGAATCGTTTTCTGAAATTTTAGGTTTAAATTTATAAGTCTGAATTTATATATCTGAATAAATGGGTTGAGTGAACACTATAGTAGTATTCAATTACCGCCATAACAGTCCAAGCATATATGACTCCATTTGCCTCTTGATTTCTTGAACACTTGTCACTCATCGATCTGTTTCATCCTTAAATGTAATCAGAACAGAGGTTTAGCCTTCGCACTGGATAGAAGCGTGTCCCCTTAGTGTAACGATATTTTACCCACAGTTCAAGCTACATATTATCTTGGAAGATTGAATAATCTAACATCCGATAATAGATTGATTAGTTTCACTCGTCATATGGTTTGTACGTCTAGCCACCTTCTAGATGTACTGACCACTGCTCAAAGATGGTTGCGTATCAGCTTCTTACATCCGGTAATTGTATTTTTTTTTGCTGAAAAAGGATCAAGTGTGAGAGGTTAAACTAGGAAAAACAATGGACTGTATAGACAATATTGTTTTGAAAATGAATGTACTGCTGCAAGTGTGAATCAACAGTGACTAACTAAATAAACGTTCCAATCAAAAAATTACAGCGTATCTAAGGTCAGTGGTAAGTCCACCATTCTAATAGTTGAGTCTGGCATTGAAGGCCATGACTTCCCTTCCACTGTTAATCGAAGAGTATGATAAATAGATTTAGTACTCAGAGTTTATGTTCCAGCCCTTTCTTTTTATACCTATAGTTTCACCCTTTAAAAAGAATAAATCGTAGAGCCCTCGCGTTATTAATTCAAAAGAATTGTTGTGTTCAAACTTGGTTGTTTCTTTGTTGATCGCATCTTATACTGTCACCCCTCCAAACACTTTTAAAATTTAATAAATTCGTCTATGCAGTTGTTTAAAATCGCATCTCTGCATGCTGTTACACCCTCCCTCAGGGGACCGTATCAATTGGTTGTTTGTGCCTCACCTCTGCAAGTGGCGTTTTTGTATCAGTTGTATAGATCCCTTGCGAAATCGTGCCTGTAATGATGACTTTATTATGGGATTGGTGAAGAGATTTGTAAAGGATGAATAATACCTCCTACGAGATCCTCCCACGATTTCCCAGGCAGCGATATATTTAGGTAGCATCCTTCATGACTGGATTAGCATTTTCCTTACTGGTGTGTCAAACATGCATTGTCAGAGTTTTAATTTCATCTTGGATGATTTCCCCACTGGATGCACGACTCAGGAAAGGAGGGTCCACAACCTGGCAGCCTGCATTCGCATAGGCTGGCAGTTATGACTGGGTTTTTGCTATTTCTTTTTCTCTTGCCAATCACCCCCCCTTTTTTTTACTGTGTTACCTACTCTATCGTCAATACTTATTCCTGTAGTTAGCACTTTCTAAATGGAGTTTTACCTTGCCGCGTCATCCATTTGTCAGCTCTTATTCTTTGTCAGCACTTATCCTGTGGGTGCTTTACTTAGCTTGCGTCTTTCAGTAACTTCGGACAGCAAGCATGTAGTGTACAATCGGTGAGATTTACCAGCACCAAAAAGTAATTGGGTCATCTTTTTATTAATCAATAAGGCCCAAATTCTTCGTTTTTATTTAATTAATAATATCCTTTAGTTTATCCTTTACTTATTCTATCATGTTATGCAGGGCATCGAAATGCATATGATCTATCATAGTGTAGATTTTATTTATTATTCAGAATGGATGATGTATATGAATATTACAAAATTTTAATTAGATATCTTTATATGGTTATGAAACGGTTAAGTTTTTAAATGATTAGTATATTTAGAGTCATGAAGTGTTTTCTTTATTATTATTAGTGGGATGAGAATTTCGGGTAAATATTGTTAAGATATACATAATCTCTTCTTGGGACATTGGTATATATATCTACATGACTATTAGATGAGAATTTTGGGTAAAGATTATTAAGATGTACATAATCTCTTCTTGGGACATTGTTATATATGTCTACATGATTATTAGATGAGAATTTTGGGTAAAGATTGTTAAGATGTACATAATCTCTTCTTGGGACATTGTTATATATATCTACATGATTATTAGATATCGACCTTAAAACAAAATACTCATAGCAAACATTAATATTTTATGGCAAGTTGATTTAGATGGTACGCTGATGACACTTGTAAGATTAAAATTGCACAAATGGGTTGGTTATAAGACTAAATTAGATTTTACCTTGATGTCATTATGCACTTTAGACATGCGAAGTTGGGCTTGTAATGGAGGTTGGAATAGACTGTGTTAATTGCCTTACTTGCCTTTTATTAATTATCATTGTCGTGAAATTAGAATGAAGGTACACTTCCCAAGCAATACTGTAATAGTAGTGAGTAAATTAATGAGTTAATAATGATTCACCATTGCTTTTTGCCTTAATGTAGATAACTTGGTTGATTGCGATCTTGGTGGTTATGTCATTGTCATTAGCTTAGTAGGCTTGGTATGCTTGTGTCAGGCGGGATGTAGATGCCTCCTTGTTCCTCAGAACAGTCGCGAGCCCTGAGACCTTAAATGGTCAAAATCGATGGGAACCTGCGTTTGAGCATTGCTTATGTGTCCTGGAGGTCCTAACCATTGTAGGGTAGGACATATGGGTAGTCAGTCTTATTTATTTTCGATTGATTGTTGTTCATTGCTCACAGATTGCTTGATGTGCGTCTTAGATCTTTATGTTGTTCTCGCAGTTGCATGCACCATGATTCGTCATCGTGTTGCGACATAGAGTATGATGTCATTATTACACTTGTACACATGCACACACACAAAAAACATTATATAGCACTTGTTATGAGAGGTTTGTTGTTGTGACGAATGGGAGGGGCGTTACATATGGTATCAGAGCGGGTTCAACCCGCGACTTGGGATCACTACGGCCTTCGTTTATATGATTGATTATACGGTTGTTGATTGATTTGCCTTGTGTCTGTGCAGATAATCATGGTTAGAGGACGTCCCAGAGGCAGACGATGGGGTACGAGGGGAGGAGGCGCGTCTCCTCCAGTATCATCCATGCCTGAGGGGTCAAACCCCCAGGGAGACGAGCAGGTTCTCGGCCAGGAGCATATAGCAATTGGCGATGTAGTTGGAATGATGAGATCCTTTCACCACATGTCCGAGGCACTGATCAACCATTTGGACAGAGATGAGGCCAGGGCCCCGGCACCCGCTAAGGTTCCATCGCGCGCTCGAGTCGGTACTGGTAGCATTGACCGCGAACTCGAGAAGGTCAAGTTTCTCAGGTTCTTTGGTGCCCCGAACGGTGCAGCCGTTGAGGCATGGTTGGAGAACATGGCGATGTGCTTCACACTTCGTGATTATACCTCCAACATGAAGGTCCGCATGGCGGTCTTTCAACTGAAGGGGAGCGCTCTTCTATGGTGGAAGACGCTCCTACCACAACTGAACATGGCCGTCGAAGACGTGTCATGGGAACTGTTCGAGGAACAGTTCCGAGAGAGGTACCTTTCAGAGGAATTCATTGAGCATCAACTCAATGAGTTCAACGCATTATGACAGGGAGGTCGTATGGTGCCCGAGTACGAGGCCTGTTTTATGGAGCTTCTCCAGTATGCTCTACACCTTAACACTAAGAAACTTAAGGTCAAAAGGTTAGGATTTGATGCCTCAAACCTTGCATGATGTCGTCCAGTGGGCCCTCATAAAAGAGGAGGATTTTATCAGTTGGGGTCAAACCAGGACTCCAGCGAGACCAACAGGGTAGGTTTCATATGGAACACAGTAGCACCAGACACCAGCGAGACATACGATGGGATATCGTGCCTTCCAGAGGGGATCCACTTTCACTACACTCCGGTGACCGACACCTCAACAGCGGGCACCTTACCAGGGACCACAACATCAGTAGTAGCGTCACCCATAGCAACAATAGTTTAGGCCTATTCATCAGAACAGACCAGGATTCCAGGCCGGTGGGCCATCATCCTCTACTTCGGTTACCAGGACTACTGGACCGAAGAAGGGGTGTTGGACGTGTGGGGAGCCACACTACCAGCGCGACTGTCCTGTGGAGAGGACCAAAGCGCCTGGATCAGTCGAACCCACTACCATGGGAGATATGGGCAAGGCCCATCGGATTCATGCTGCGGTGAATAACTACCAGGAAAATCATCAATCGACTGTGCTCGAGATGATAGGTATTGTTGCTGACCAGACCCTTAGTATTTTGATAGATCCTGGTGCTACCGAGAGTTTTATTTCTGGTGCAGCGCTAAAAAGGATTAATGTAAAGGAAGTTGAACAAGATGAGTTTATCTTTGTAGAGATGGCTCTGGGAGCCAAACAGAAGGTTGGAGGAAAGGTTATGGGATGTGCCCTTAACCTGGGAGAGTTTTTCATAAGGGCCAACCTATACGTCATGATCCTAGGATCTTATGATGTCATGATTGGTATGGATTGGTTGGAATCGCATGAGGCGATACTCAACTGTAAGACGAAATGGTTGAACTTGGTTGATGACGAGGGACAAAGACGCGTGATTGTAGGATGGAACCAGGGATTTTCCCTAAGTTTCATCTCTTCCTTGCAACTTTGGAAGAGCATGCACAAGGGGTGCAAGCTTTATGCGATCCTTGCGCTAAACAAGAAGGGAGTAGCGAAAGGTCTAGAACACCTTCTGGTGGTGAGAGAGTTTGCGGCCGTGTTTCCGGAGTAGTTACCTAGGATGTCGTCAGAGAGGGAATTGGAGTTTACCATAGACCTAAAACCAGGGACTGAACCGATAGAAAGAACGCCATATCAGATGTCAACCCCAGAGTTACAAGAGTTAAAAATGCAACTGAAGGAGTTGTTGGACCTGGGACTGATACGCCCTAGCGTGTCACCATGGGGTGCACCTGTTATTTTCATATGAAAGAAGGATGGATTGTGGAGGCTTTTCATTGACTACCATCGACTGAACAAGGCCACGATCAAGAATCAGTATCCCTTGCCAAGAATTGATGATCTGTTCGATCAAATGAAGGGTGTGACAGTGTTCTCCAAGATCGATTTGCGATCAGGGTATCACCAGTTACAGATCAAGGAGGATGATGTCCCTAAGACCACCTTTAAGATGAGGTTTCGACATTACAAGTTTATTGTTTTACTGTTTGGACTGACCAATGCCCCAGGGGTATTTATGAGTTTGATGAACGAGGTGTTCCATGAGTACTTGGACAAGTTCGTCCAAGTGTTCATTGACAATATTTTGATTTACTCTCGTACGATGGAGGAGCATGACGAGCACTTACGCTTGGTACTACAGTGTCTGCAAGAGAACAAATTGTATGGGAAATTGTCCAAATGCTCTTTTTATCAATCGAGGATTCACCACTTAGGGCATGTGATATCCGGTGAAGGCATCACCATGGATCCATCCAAGGTCAAGCTATTATGGAATGGCCTGGAATGACGAATGTCACAGAAGTGCGTAGCTTTATGGGTTTAGCAGGATACTATCGAGGGTTTGTCGAGGGATTTTCGAAGATAGCAAATCTGATCATGGAATTGCAGAAGAAAAAAACAGAAGTTTATTTGGATCGAGAAATGTGCGGAAGGAGTTGTTAACAACAACGTCGATACTAAAGGTCCCTGACATGGACGCAGACTTCTTGGTATTCACAGACGCATCCAAGGAAGGCTTAGGCGGAGTCTTGATGAAAGATGGACGAGTAATTGCTTACATTTTGAGGAAACTGAGAAGGCATGAGGAGAACTACGTGATGCATGATTTGGAGTTATTAGCCATCGTATATGCCTTGAAGGTTTGGAGACACTACCTTGTTGGATGAAAATTTGAACTAAAGACTGACCATTGTGGACTACAACACATTTTTACGCAAAGTGACTTGAACACACAACAACGATGTTGGTCGGAACTACTTAGCGAGTACGACTTTGAGATTACTTAAATAAAGGGATTAGTGAACCGAGTGGTGGATGCTTTGATTCGAATACCACACATCTTTTCGGTGTTTCCTCTTCAGATGAATCTACGTGAAAGGATTCTAACTTTGCAGCGTGACGATGACTGGTACAAAGAGGTTGACGATTTTATCGAACAAAACACAATGATGGTACCACGATTTGAGGGATTTTCATTTGATGGCGATGGTTTATTGAGGTTTAAAGGTTGGATTTATGTGCCGCCAAATGACAAGTTGAGGAATTTGATCCTAAGCGAGGCTCATAGAGCAGTATACATGGCTCATCCGAGAGTCACAAAGATGAGGGCAAACCTTAAACCCTTATTCTTCTAGAAGGGAATGAAGGACAACATAGTCAACTATGTGGCCAGATGTCTAGAATGTCAGCAGGTAAAGGCTAAACATAGACACCTAGCAGGATTACTACAACCGCATACTATTTCTAAATCGAAATGGGAGGTTATTTCGATGTATTTTATTGTTGGATTTCCACTGATGGCAAGGAGACATGACTCGATTTTCGTAGTAGTAGACACTCTAAAGAAGAGTGCTCACTTTATTCCTATGCGTATGATGTATCAGGCACCTGACATAGCTAGAGTTTTCATCAGCGAGATTGTGAGGTTGCATGGCATGCCTAAGAGGATTATATCCGATCGAGGATCGGTGTTTACTGGACGATTTTGGACGAGTTTCCAAGAGGCCTTGGGAACCCAACTTAACTTTAGTACTGCATATCACCCAGAGACTGGCGGACAAACCGAACGAACGAATCAGACCTTGGATGACATGTTGTGCATGTATGTGATGGACCAACAAAAGCGTTGGGAAGAATTCTTGCCACTAGTAGAGTAAGCTTACAACAATAGTTACCAGAGCACCATTAAAATGGCACCTTTGAATTTCCTTTACGTGCAACCGTGTCGGATGCCCTTGAGTTGGGATCGGCTTGAGGATAGGGTCCTGGTGGGACCAGAATTGATCCAAGAAATGGAAGAGAAAATGCAAATAATAAGACAAAGGATTAAAGAAGCGCAACATCGATAGAAGAGTTATGTCGATGCCCACCGAGTTGATCGTATTTACGAGGTCGGCGATCGAGTATTCTTGCGGGTTAAACCGCATAGGATTTTGATCAAGTTTGGAAGGGGAGATAAAATCTCTCCTAGGTTCGTGGGACCTCTCGATATTGTGGAGAGAAAAGGGCCTGTGGCCAATCGACTAGCCTTGCCTGATTCCTTGAGGCGTATGCACGATGTTTTTCATGTATCTGTTTTGAGACATTATATTAGTGATCCTACACATGTTATTGACATGAGTTCCTTGTAGGTATCGGACGAGGGGGAACTCACGGTTGAGTCGGTCCGCATCTTGGATCATCGCATTTGACAGCTACGACGTCGAACGATAGATCAGGTCAAGGTCCAGTGGGACAATTATAGTCCACACTCAGTAACCTAGGAGGACGCATATGATATGCACCAACAGTTTCCATTTTTGTTTGATAGATAGACATATGATACTGTGATACCCTTATTTCGGCATTTATACTGAGAAACTTCAGGACGAAGTTTAGACCAAGAGGGGGTGTATGTAATATCCCGCTCTGGCACACTGTGCGAACTTATTCTTTGAGGACACTTGCTCGCAAGTGATCCGGATTATTATGCTATTAAAACATTTGAATTTGATTATGATGTGTTATGGGTAGATGACATGTTGTTTTACTGCATTGACATAGACAGGTGCTATTGAATCAGTTTTACTGAGTGTGCAGGGTTTTGGACCTTGAGGATGTAGAGGTATCGATGGAACCCTTTGGACTCCAGATCGAGTCAGGGAGTGTGCCATTGGGGTTTGATTGTTTTACTGTGATATTAGTGCATCTGATTAGATGATATGATGTGAATATGTTCTGACATGATTTTTTGATGATGTAGGCTGACGATAGCTTGCCGACCAGACTCACATATGGAGTAAAGGGGCCACACACGACTACCATAGAGGTTGAGGGAGATGTGTGGACAACAACCCTGCCACAACCTACTAGCACTCTCGTTGTGGCTCGAACTGTAGGTTAACGATTACCTAGTTCGAGAGCACCCACGATGCCATGAGGGTAGAATGCGACAGTCTCTCGCAATGATTCTAAGGGGCGCGCAATAAGGCGGGGGGATTATTCCTTAGAATCCCTTAGTCTCCCACAAGTTCACCTAGCGGAGTGTTGACTCCAAGGGTTATTGATGTCTACCAATCAGTCAAGAGGCGAGTGGCACCCTTGGAGCACGTTGTGCATCCTGAAGGGCACGTCGCACAAAAGAAACAAAAGAGGTGAGTGGCACCCTTGAATCACGTAGTGCGTCCTGAAGGGCATGTCGCGCAAAGGAACAGGTGAGGTGAGTGGCACCCTTGGAGCACCTAGTGCGTCTTGAAGGGCACGTCGCGTTGATGATGATAGAGGGATGAACCTAGATGGCCCTAAGACAATTAACACCTTCAGAAATTTTAAAACAACTTCCCTAATTAAATGTCACCCAATTCAAAATCTAAGTTCTAAGTCTAAAACTTCGCTACGGGTAAAATTTTGTCTACCCTTAAGAAAATATCTATATAAAAATAAAATAATAAAATTTAAAATAAAAACCACTTAAGTAATAATTTTGGTCTTCATAAATTTTTGGGGGTAAAATGAAGAGAGTAAGAAATTAAATAAAATTTGTGGATATAAAATGTAAAGAAGAAATTAATTACTTTAACTTTTGTTAGTTTAAAAAGATACTAAATTAATAATAAAAGGAAAAAGAGGTTAAATTGCAACTGTCGTTTTTTTTTTAGCTCTAATAAAATGGGGAAAGAGGGAAATTATAAAAATTAGGAAACTAGGGAAAGGAGGTAACCTAAAGAGGGAAAGAGGGGAACTCATGGTAAAAAGCGGGAGGTCAACTTAGTAAAGAATCTGCATTTAAGAACCTTCTAAATTGAACTAAATTAGCAACTTCTTAATAGGGAAATCCTTTAAAACCTGTAAGGGAATCTAGGGACACCTAGGAGTAATTTAAGGAGTAGCTCTAGGTGGGTGAGGTAAATAAGACAATTGATAAATTAAAGAAAATAATTATTGGAGGAATGTGGGGGATGGGTGACACTTGTACGAAGGAGAATTTTTAGGAATTTTTTTAAAACTTTAATTAAATGAGATTTAAGCAAAGAAAGAAAGTTAAAAAAATCTATAAAAGAGAGGGACGAGAAGGAAGAAGGGGATCGGTTGTTACCATAACATTACGCTGCAAGAATAGTGACTTGACTGATTTACTTGTGGGGAGTTGGGATACCCAGCTAGGAGAGGAGTGGTAGCTCGGCCTTGCGAGGCGAGCTGAGAGCTAGACGTAACCTCTGGAGAGTCTGTGTGGCCCCTTTGTGGCTCGGGGAGATAAGGGGGAAGCAGAGTACCCCTAGCATTGGCTGGGAGGTACCGGTGTAGTCTCGATGGTCGACGAGCAGGATTTGCATGGAGCACGCGGATGACACTCGGAGCAGGCGAACAGGCAATGGTACACCTTTCAGTTGAATGATAGAATGTGTGGGTTGTATGATTTAGATATGTAGGTGTATTATTTTGTGATTGTATTTGGTCTCATTGCACAGGAAACCCATCCCTCTACCCAGCTCCATTTTTATGACTGAAATTATATGTATGAATTTTAAGACTGAATTTTTATGTCTGAATCGTTTTCTGAAATTGTAGGTTTAAATTTATAAGTTTGAATTTATATATCTGAATAAATGGTTTGAGTGAACACTATAGTAGTATTCAATTACCGCCATAACAATCCGGGCATATATGACTCCATTTACCTCTTGATTTCTTGAACACTTGTCATTCATCGGTCTGTTTCATCCATAATGTAATCAGAACCGAGGTTTAGCCTTCGCTCTAGATAGAAGCGTGTCCCCTTAGTGTAACGATATTTTACCCACAGTTCAAGCTACGTATTATCTTGGAAGATTGAATACTCTAACATCTGATAGCATATTGATTAGGTTCACTCGTCATATGGTTTGTACGTCTAGCCACCTTCTAGATGAACTGACCAATGCTCAAAGATGGTTGCGTATCAGCTTCTTACATCCGGTAATTGTATTTTTTTTGCTGAAAAACGATCAAGTGTGAGAGGTTGGGGTTGGGAAAACACTTGACTATATAGGAAATATTGTTTTAAGAATGAATGTACTGCTGCAAGTGTGAATCAACAGTGACTAACTAAATAAACGTTCCAATCACAAATTACAGCGTATCTAAGGTCAGTGGTAAGTCCACCGTTCTAATAGTTGAGTCTAGCATTGAAGGCCATGACTACCCTTCCACTGTTAATCAAAGAGTATGATAAATAGATTTAGAACACAGAGTTTCTGTTCCAACCCTTTCTTTTTATACCTGTAGTTTCAGCCTTTAAAAAGAATAAATCGTAGAGCCCTCGCGTTATTAATTCAAGGGAATTGTTGTCTTCAAACTTGGCTGTTTCTTTGTTGATCGCATCTTATACTATCACCCCTGCAAACAATTTTAAAATTTAATAAATTCGCCTCTGCAATTGTTTAAAATCACATCTCTGCATGCTATTACACCCTCCCTCGGCGAACCGTATCAATTGGTTGTCTGTGCCTCACCTCTGCAAGTCGTGTTTTTGTATCGATTGTATAGTTCCCTTGCGGAATCGTGCCTGTAATGACGACTTTATTATGTCATCAGTGAAGAGAGTTTTAAAGGCTGAATAATACCTCCTCCGAGATCCGCCCTCGATTTTCTAGGCAACGATATATTTAGGTAGCGTCCTTCATGACTAGATTAGCGTTTTCCTTACTGGTGTGTCAAACATGCATTGTCAGACTTTTAATTTCGTCTTGGATGATTTCCCCGCTGGATGCATGACTCAAGAAAGGAGGGTCCACTCCCTGGCAGCCTGCGTTCGCTTAGGCTGACAGTTATGACTGGGTATTCACTATTTCCTTTTATCTTGTCAATCACCCCCCTTTTTTTTGCCTGCATTACCTACTCTATCGTCAGTACTTATTCCTGTAGTCAGCACTTTCTAAATGGTGTTTTACCTTTCTGAGTCATCCATTTGTCATCTCTTATTCTTTGTCAGCACTTATCCTGTGGGCGCTTTACTTAGCCTGCATCTTTCAGTAACTCCGGACAACAAGCATGTAGTGTACAACCGGTGAGATTTACCAGCACCAAAAAGTAATTGGGTCCTCTTTTTATTAATCAATAACGCCCAAATTATTCGTTTTTATTTAATTAATAATATCCTTTACTTTATCCTTTACTTATTCTATCATGTTATGCAGGGTATCGAAATGCACATGATCTATCATAGTGTAGATTTTATTTATTATTCAGAATGGATGATGTATATGAATATTACAGAATTTTAATTAGATATCTTTATATGGTTATGAAATGGTTAAGTTTTTAAATGATTAGTATATTTAGAGTCATGAAGGGTTTTCTTTATTATTATTAGTGGGATGACAATTTTGGGTAAAGATTGTTAAGATATACATAATCTCTTCTTGGGACATTGTTATATATATCTACATGACTATTAGATGAGAATTTTGGGTAAATATTGTTAAGATGTACATAATCTCTTCTTGGGACATTGTTATATATGTCTACATGATTATTAGATGAGAATTTTGGGTAAAGATTGTTAAGATGTACATAATCTCTTCTTGGGACATTTTTATATATATCTAAATGATTATTAGATATCGACCTTAAAACAAAATACTCATAGCAAACATTAATATTTTATGGCAAGTTGATTTAGATGGTACGATGATGACACTTGTAAGATTAAAATTGCACAAATGGGTTGGTTTTAAGACTAAATTAGATTTTACCTTGATGTCATTATGCACTTTAGACATGTGAAGTTCGGCTCATAATGGAGGTTGGAATAGACTGTGTTAATTTCCTTACTTGCCTTATATTAATTGTCATTGTCATGAAATTAGAATGAAGGTACACTTCCCAAGCAATACTGTAATAGTAGTGAGTAAATTAATGAGTTAATAATGATTCACCATTGCTTTTTTCCTTAATGTAGATAACCTGGTTGATTTTGATCTTGATGGTTATGTCATTGTCATTAGCTTAGTAGGCTTGGTCTACTTGTGTCGGGCGGGATGTAGACACCTACTTGTTCCTCAGAACAGTCTCCAGCCCTGAGACCTTAAATGGTCAAAATCGATGGGAACCTAGGCTTGAGCGTTGCTTATGTGTCCTGGAGGTCCTAACGATTGCAGGGTAGGACGGATGGGTAGTCAGTCTTATTTATTGTCGATTGATTGTCATTCATTGCTCGCAGATTGCTTGATGTGCGTCTTAGATCTTTATGTTGTTGTCGCAGTTGCATGCGCCATGATTCATCGTCGTGTTGCGACACAGAGTATGATGTCCTTATTACTCTTGTACACACGCACACACACAAAAAAAAATTCTATAGCACTTGTTATGAGAGGTTTGTTGTCGTGACGAACAGGAGGGGCATTATAGTATTACATTATATAACTTCACTCATTATCTAGATTTTGAAATGAAGCATCAAATATATTAAATGAAAAGGTAAAAATTACAGAGATGGAATTATTGGCTTTGTTTTCTCTCGAGGGATCGATTCATTCCCTTCAAAGATTTCATTACATAAACTACGGACATAGGCCAACTACTTTATTCATTATAGTTGTACTACAATACATAACTGTACTTAGAATATTATCTTGATTTTGAAATGGAACATCTAATGTATAATGTGAAAAGTAAAAATTAAGAATATGGAATAACTCCCAAAGAGTAAGGTAGAAGTTTGATGGCCATATAATATATAAAGAAATAGAGGCGAAGTATGTTCATCACGTAGATTTTCTATTTAGAATTGAAATATTAGCAGGACAACTAGGAGGAACCATGCCCATTTATAAATTTCAAAATATAATCGGTCTCATCAAAATTGTGGGAAAAATATATGTTTAGTGTTTATAAGTTGTGTGAAGCCACACAAAACATATCGAGTGGAGTTCGGTAGAATACTACCTAATCAATTATATATAATGGAGTTGGTCATCTGGCTCATCTGGCTGAACTATTGTCCATTGGTACCGAGGAATACCTGAGCAACTGGACAGGGAAAGGTAAGGACAAACTACCAGATGGATAGGAAGCCAGGTGGAAAGAAGACATGTGGTAAGTCAACAATATAACCAGGTTAATGGGCAGACTGAAATCATAAATGAGTAATATTTAACTGTTTTAATCTCTTATTCATGATTCCATAAAAATACTATGCATGCTATTTCATGTTTTCTTGACTTTGTTATGCAAAACACAATGTAATAATTTAAATATTAATAATATAGAGTAGAATTACAAATTTTAATTTTAATGTTTAAAATTATATATAAATTATTTTGTTTTCTATAAAATTTATTATTTAATAAATTCATATATTATGTTAATATTTACTTATATAATAAATTTATTTAAAAATAGATTTGTTATTTTTTTTCAAAAGTATGTTTGAAATTGTAACATACCAATCCTTAGTCATAGACCAACTATCTTCCTAATTAAAAATAATACAGAATCGTGATCCTGAGCATCACAAATCAATTTTCCAGGAAAAAGAGTCATCAGAGCACTCAAGAAACATGACCCAAGTACCCATAATTTCCCTGACTTTAGTCACCAAAGTACTAAGTGCGTTGTTAATGATTTTTCCATATCCTTTTAAAGAGGAACAACCTATGTTTTTAATAATATTTTGGACGCGATGTTCATTTTTCAAAATTCATTGTTTTAAATTTTTAATAATTTTTTTTTTTTTTAAACCTTATTATTAATGTATATTTCATTGTTTTAAATTTTGATTTTTTCAATAAATTTAAAAATATCATTATAGACATGTATATGTATTTGTTTTGGTGAAAATGAAGTATCGTAGACAAGGAAATCAACCATAAAAAAATCGTAATTTTGATAGTGAAATTTTGAAGTTTAATTGATTTTCATATTACAAATGAATTTGTTAAAGTCCTTTTTCATTAAAATAAGAATTTCAACACTTTAAATTTGAAAATTTCCACGAAAGTAAATAGAATTAAAAAACATTCCAAAAGCTAGATTTATTTGCTATATACAAATTTAGACTTAGCTTATAGTCTAAGTGTTATCATTGCACCATTAATATTTACTTTTTTCAAGTGGAAAATTATGATTTTGTGGATTATACATTTGTGCAAGGGAGTCTTGTAATGATAAGGATGGTGGGTGTCTTAGGAGAAGAAACTATTTCATGATTTTAGCATTTCTCCCCAAAGGGAAGGATTTCATAGTTTTCAAGCATATTGACAAGTCTTTTATAGTAGGATTTCATAGCTCTCAAGCATATTCACAGGGGGTGTCTTTTATATTAGATGGGCTCCCAATGGAGGTGTTTATTGCCTATGGAGCCAAGGATGGGGGATTTATTAATAGAAAGGATGGTTTTATAGTTCTAACATGTTTTTCCAAAAAAGTGATTTCATAGATGTGTTGTGTCTTTACAAAGTGAGTCATTTATTGTAGATAGGGTTAATGATGGGGCATTATTATAGATGGGATTAATAATATGAAGGATCGATGTTGCCATATTGTTATAGGACCAAGACTATAAAGATATTTATCTAAAATAATTATTTTATCACATTGATACATCTTTGTAAATGACATTTATTTTGAACATGACCACAAGCAAAATTAAATTTCACTTAAAAAAGTCTCGGAAACTACACCCTGAATGAATATCGTGACAAACAAATATTCTTAATAATTTATCATCTATTATTATTATAATTATGACTATGACTATAACTATTATTAAATAATATTTTTATATTTCATTTAATTCAAAATGGTTTTTCCTTGTGAAA